>CANUEY010098554.1:0-42811 GCA_948099555.1 Croton setiger
GGTTTAATTTCGGGGACTATTCGGGTAGAATGTAATTAAATTAGGACGGTTTGTAATTATTTTCTCCTAATCGGAGAAAGAATAATTTTAATTTCCGCATTTAATTTCCGCAAATTTACCGCTTTCGTTTGTTTGTGTTTTGAACCGAGCATTTAAAATCACCGTTAGGAACATCGCTTAGTGTTTTCCAAAAAAAATAATAATCCGACTTGACTTAAATTTTAAAATTAATTTTGGTTACCGAGGCCGGTTTTCGAACCGGGCGTTAGTCGAAATTTAATTTCGGCTAACGTACCCAACCCTCTTACCCATTTTTCTGGTTCAAATCAGTGCTTTATCCAAAATAAAAACGGAGTCATTAAAAAATAAAATCCTTTTTAATTTTTCCCGAAATTTCGGGTGGCGACTCTTTTTGAACAAAATGATTTTAAGACCGACTAGTTTCGGCATCGCAAACCTAAAAAAATGGTATTGTCACTTATTTTGGTAAGAATCCAAAAACGAACGTCAACAGACACGAGATTCAATCATAATTGAACGAGTCATTTAAAGAATAGGTCTATTTTTTCATTTCGAAACTCCACACGAGGTTTGATGAATCATATCCCGGTCCCTAAAGAAGTTTTGCGTAGTGAAGTTGAAAAATTTGCCCTATTATTAGATCGAAGGATTTGAATTTTCCTATGAAACTGTGTTTGAATAATTTCATAGAAGGTAATAAATTTGGAAGCAACCTCAGATTTATTCTTAAGAAATTAAACTCATGTTATTCGAGAACAGTCATCTATAAACAACACAAAAAATTTAAAACCAGTATTATTTATTCAAGAATGAACCAAGGAAAATATAGACTTTATTCTATTGTTTGAACATTGGTATAACTGTCTATAACTCTTGGATAAAATAAAAGTCTCACAAGAAAAAACTTGTTTCTGGGAGAAAATTATAGGAAATAACATACGAAGATACCCTTGCGATGGATGTCCCAACCGTCAGTGTCATAGTTATTGCCTGTCAACTGTCCTGTCAGTTAGCGCTGCAGTTCCGTGGTAAGTCACCTCATCGACATAAGTACAATCCTCCATGCTCAGTGCCATGCCCAATCAACTTCCCTGATTGAATATCCTGTAGTGGACAAAAATTTGGGTATATCAATACCATGCAATTTAGTTCTCTAGTAACCTGACTTATAGACAATAATTTGCATGATAATTTGATAACATAAAGACAATTTTTTAGTCTAAGTGTTTGAAAGACTTTTATGGATCCAGCTCCACAAATCGCCGATAATTCACTATTCGCACTTTGAATAGTTGTCTGATTAGGATTTGACTGTTCTACCGAATCCCTTTGGTCAAAGGTCATCGTATCCGTAGCACCCGAGTCCAAGAGCAATTTTCCATTTTCCTCTTTCGGTCTAATATTTAAGTTTATTTTGGATTTGGATTTGTGTGTATTACTTATAGATTTACTGAGCTGATTGGGGTACATATCACACAATGAGGGACTATTTTTGTAATTTTCCCCCTCTTCATAACCTTCCATACCTACAGTATTCTCCCTACTGCCGCCATTGTCTTCTTCTTTTTTTTGGTCCGCCTTCTGTTCTTCCTGTGGCCTTTGCTCAAAAACTAACCCTTCGGTTTCTATCGGCTCCTATTGGTCCTCTAGGCTCCTCCCTTCTAACCTGCCTCTGGTTAGATCTCCATCCTTTTGGATATTCAACGAGCTGGTAGCATTCCTCTTTACTATGGCGAAACTTTCCACTGTAGGAACACCTTAGCTTGTTCTTGTCACCCCCGCCGTTGCCACGCTATAAAGACAGAACTGTGGGCATCTCTCCAAGGTCTGAGTGTGGCCTAGTGGCAAAACTAGTTCTAATAACTTTTGGAGAAGCGTCTATAGCCACTGGCGATTTTCCTGGAGGCTTAGTGCTCTATCCCGCCCCTATGCTTGAGGCAATTGCCGATGATGGCCCGCCACTAGATTGAGGCTATGTCCCTATAATGAGCCTTCTGTCCCTTTCTGTTCAAATCACAGCGTAAGCCTCATCTGGTGTGGGCTTTGGATCTCCCTTCAGTAGATCCCTTTTTTCAGCATCAAATTCATCTCCTACTCTTGCGAGAAATTGGTACATTTTTTATTCTGATTTAAGTTTATTAAACATCTTTATATCTCTACTGCATTCCTTTGGATTTGGTTGTCTGGTTTCAATTTCTCTCCATATCTAGTAGAGATTACTGAAATATTGTTCCACAATGTCTATTCCTCGTGTCATATTATTTTCTTTGACTGTGAGATCATAAATTTGGAATCCATCATGTTTCTTACTGAATGTGCCATGGAGACCATTCCATATGTCTCTAGTTGTTGGATATTCACAGTAATTTCCCATCAAATCACGCTCCATATTATCCAACATTCATGAGCAGATGATTAAGTCTGTCTACTCCTATTGTGTATATTCCTCTGTTTGTTCTGCAGGTGCAGCTGGTATCCCAGTAATGTGGCTTAACTTTCCCTTGCCTCCGATGACCATCCTCATTAGACCAGACCAAAAGGAGTAGTTATTTTGTCCTAGTTTCTCATTGAGAATTACTGGTTGTATGAATGATTGTTCTTGTTGTTTGGTTTGTGATGGCAGGTTGTGAATGAGGGCTGCCAGTTAAGCCACCAACATCTCTGTTGAGGCTGGTTCTTGGCCAAAACTCATACTCCCATCGGATTCTGCCATTCTCCCCTTACTTCTCAGAAAAAGTGCTCTGGTATATGATGATTGCTGAGATTATTCAATCTTAATTGATTGAAAAACCAGCTTTGATACCATGATTTCATATTAGGTTATTATGTCATTGTGGTGAGTTTGCTAGAATGTTAAAATGGAAGAGATGACAAAAAGACAAAGAAATTTATCAAATGCCTTGTACACAAGTATTTTTAAAAAAAAATCATATAATATATATTTTACAAGAATCATAGTTTTGGCCCTTTTCTCCAATGTTATTTCATAAAACCAAAGGAGACATATCTGCTTAACATTATATAAGTGTCTTAAATATATGAATCAATGGCTGACACATCCATCTTTAGCATATTGATTGTTAGCACAAGACACATTCATGAAACTATGCATGACTAATGGTGAGATGCAAAAAGTTCAAGGAGATCTACTTTTGAAGAATTTATCATAATTCTTTTAATTATTCAGAGTTTGCATGTATGAATCCTAATTTTTCAAAAGGATAAAAAAGGATTGCACACCTAATTATTTCTAGAGTCGCCACTTAATATATTTTTTAATTAGGTTAATTTAAGAAAAACCTAATATGATTCTAATTTTTACGCCTTTGGCAGCTTGAAAGATGCAAGCTTTTAGCCAAAATCTAATGTTGACTGCTTAGCAGCAAAATATTAGAAAGGTAGGCACTTAATGCCAAAAAAGAGGTATAGATGAAGAATTGAAATGAATTTAGAAGCATACTTAGTTTCAGCCACTTTGAAACTTCAGCTTGATTTAGTTTTGAACTTAAGTCTTGGTTGTTGTTTTAAGTTTTATTGAACTTGAGTCTTGGTTGTTGTTTCAAGGTTTCGAAAGAGTAACGACAGTTGTATTGATCAAAATGCTTAAAGAAAGCAAGAAAATCAATAAAAAGAATGCTTATTGAAAGCAAAAGTAAGGGAGTGAGCTTTTATCAACACAGATCAAGCGTTTGTTGAGACTGATGGGATTTTTTATTTACAGGTAAAAACGGCATTCGGCACATGGATCCGCACCATCTTGGTGCATCCTGTGGCAATAGGGACGCGAGTGAGCGCGTAAGAGACACAGCGCAGGGTAGAACAGATAATACGATGCATGCTGCCACAAGATGAGTGTGCACGGGCACATACAATGAGTGCACATGGGTGTGTGAGGTTAGTGCACAGGGTAAACCCAGTCAGCTAATGTTTTTGGTTTTTTCTATTTTTAGGCTTTTTCGCATCCTTTCACGATTTTTAGGCTTATTCGACCCCATATTCATGACTGACATGATTTTTGGCACGTTTTTAATACCGTATTAATATGTTTTTGGGATTAATAAAAATGATTCACAGTCTAGAAAAGTAGGCTCTAGAGCATCTACAAAAATGATTCGCTGATTTGACCCCATAAATGAAGGAATTTGGCCTATAAACTTTAAGACGAGGCCTTCGACTCTCGTCATACTTCTGAAAGTTGTCTGTCTTGAAATTTTCTTTTGAAAAGCTATCCTGTGCCCCAAAAATAGACATCATATGCAAAAGGTAGCCAAAATTTGAGTATTCACAGCATGCAACTTTTATCACGACAATGCGAACTCTGATAAACTGTCAGCCTGAAATGACACAGCTCCAACATTAGAAAAATCTCATTATGCGTTGTAAAATCTATACTTCGTATCAATACTTTTAATATGCTTGTAGTAGGCAATTTCTCCTCATCTTTCCAACACTATAAGTGTAACACCCCTTCTTGACCTATAAATAATCTAAGTTGAAATGTCACTTCGAGATATTCGAGCTACATATTGTACTTAATTATTTGATTAATTGAAATTCTTATAGAAATTTGTTAGAATTTCCCTTGTATTTTGTGATCCCAAGTATTGAAAAAAATGATTTTTCAATTTTTGAAACATATTTTCTCAATCTCAAGCAAATATCAAGCACTTCTATATATAAACTACCCTTATAACCTCAACAACAACCTAGAAGGAAAGTTTCTTATAATCCAGAAGCAGCAATAGGTTCTAACACTAATTTATACTATTATAGTATAACATGATATGTATAATCTTTTACATAATTTACAAGCTCTAAGTAATTTCAATACTATGATTATGTACATGCCATAGCTAAACAAAATATGTAACTCCTACTCGATGATGTGTCGAGGTACAGCCACGGGAACGTAGTACTTCTATCTACTACTTGTGAGTTAGACATTTAACTCATTGAGCAACTACTTGTTCAGTGAGTTGTCCATTGAGTACTTTAACTATTGCAAATTTAAAAAATGAAGCAGTACATAAAAAGATCTATTAAAATAAAACACACATTAATTAGAGCATTTAACATTTTATCTCACTTTTCATTCATATTCCACTTTATGTACAAAATGAACATGATGCAACTGTTTTTCGGGATGGATATCTCGGGTTGCTTTCTTTCTCTTGCTCACTCTTATTTTTCATATTTATTGTGTTTATATTCAATATTAATTTATGAAAATTCAAAGGATACAGTTTTAGAAAAATGACCAAATAAATAGTGTCATACCATATGAATTTACCATTTGAATAGTGTTTTGCTAACTTTGAACACCTTTTTTTGCAAATTCAAGACTTAGCTATAAACATAACCAAAGGATCCCTTAGGTTCTTGAGGTTAATTTTTAACCCAAAACAAATAATTTTTCAACCTAAATAATCGATTTGGCATTCTTTTAAATGCCTATACAAAATGCATATTTCGAGTGACAAAATAATGACTATTTATCATTACCTAGGCCATTCAACCAAAATTCATCTTTAATCCAAAATTTTATTTTATTTTTAAAAAACATTCTCAATGATTAATTTTAGGTATTTAAATACCTAAAGTTCAACTAAATTCTCATTTAAGAACACTTTCATTAAAGTTTCTCAATTATGGACTTAATTTTTGCTTAACATATTTAATTTATCATGGATTGAGCCCATTTATTTAAGTTTCAAAAAATATTTAAGTTTACTGATCTCACATTGGATAGAAGAGAAAACTTAAAGGGTTAAGGCTATGATTAGATTTCTATGTACACCAAAAACTCAACAACTGTTTCATATTAGGGATTTGGAAATGTAGTATCTTGGAGTCCCTAAGCATAAAAGTCTGAGCGTTTGGAGGTGTCAGTTTTATATTTGTTGTTGTAAAAATTTTTACATAATAAATTTTTTTTATTGTTTTTTAGCAACAACCATAGTTTTTCTCCTTTCAAAAGATTTAAACATTAGAATATTATTTTTTTCCTTTAGAAAATGGACCTAATTTTATTTTAATTTTGATACAAAGACTCATTTTTTATTTTTATTTGAAAAATGAATCCATTGTAAAAAAAAAATATTAAAACAATACATTTAGTTAATATTGTACTGTTATTGTACTACTGTTATATAATGATAAAAAAAATGTTGAACTATTGTTCTACTATTTTTATACTACTACTGTATTGATATTATTCAACTACAGTTGTTGTACAACTAGTGTGCAAATTTTGTACCAAAATCGTACAAATTTTGGTTTTTTTTTATTTTTTAACAAAATGTCTGAAATGCTATTAAAATTTAGTGAGTTCATTTTTCCTATTTTTTTTTTTACTTTGGGTCCATTTTTTCCAAAATAAAATAAAACGTGAGTCTATTTTTATACATTTTTTTTTATTTCCCAATTGTTATTTTATTTGTTCGCTTATTCCTACTTAAAGTCGGTCCGAAGGAGAAGGAAGTCAGACATTTTTCCCAACATAATTTTGGCTTCTACTACTTCTAAAATTCATAATTTAATTCATAATTTAATATTATAAACATAAAAAACATGATAAAATACATCATTCAACAACGTATAATTCAAAAGTTGAAGAAAAATGGAAAAAATTGATCAAAGTACCAAATCTTTAGATTTCTTTTATTTTATCAAGTTTGTCTTTCTTCCTCTTGCTAAGCTCTTTGATTTCCTACATGTTCATAAATCATAAGTAAATAAAATGACTAAAAATCATGTGTTTATGCTATTTCTATAATATAGCACCATTATTACACTTCTCATGAATAAAAGAAGAATGTATTTGGACTCCTTACTATAAAATTTAACTTTTTCTTCTAAAATCCTACTTGAAAGTTTGAAAAACTCCTGGTTTTGCTTGGTGGAGGTCATGGCCAAAGTAGAAGAAAATGGAGACAGTGTGTTCTTATTCTTCGAATGTTATGTCCATAATTCTCTTTTTATATTTTTTATTTGTTTAATTAATTATATTTTAGGATGATTATGATTTAATTTACCTTTTTAAATTAATGGCTTATGTCAATATTACTTAAAAATACTATTCTTTCTTGTTTCCAAAATATTTTTCTAAGTTTTACTAATTACCAAAATGGTACTTGAAGTTGAAATAACCAAAATGTCCTTCGTCGGAAATCCTTCCATAACTTTTTATACGTGCGTTTTTGAGAAAAATCGTGACACATGAATGTGATCCTATTAATCCTGAGATCACACTTCTAAGATCGGATATGGACACTATTAACAATCTCTGACACTTATTGTTAAATCTTACATGATTGCCTCTCACTTTTAGATAAATCCCACTTAGGTCCTCTTAGACCTTGTTATCTTTCTTTCTTAATAATTCCTTGTATCTAACTCTAAATTTAAATTTATACAAAATGAAAGTAGATATCTGGAACTATATTGTGTTAAAATTTCAGAGTTTTCTAAGATATAAAGAATATTTTTCAACACTTTCCATTCGACCCTTTTGCTCTGTCAAAGACATCTTAAACACTGTCCAGTAATTCAACCACATCTCTATAAGTAGAACTTCGATTTAGGTGATTCAAATTTTTGAATTTAGTTAAGAGATAAATGAACAATTTTTATGCTTTGTAATTTTAGAAAATAGGTCATTTAGGGGTCTAAAATATGAGTTAAAATTCTAGGTTCTGCACAAAATCTTTCTGTGAATATATTCTATTTAAGCAAGCATAACTCTCTATCTTTGGGGAATTTATTAAAAATGGTTTTAAAGAGTATTATAGTGCTACAACTTATGATTTACTCCTCAAAATCATTTTCTATCTTGGTCTAAAAATTTCTTGAAACTAGTTCAATATTGTAGCCCTTTTATTTGCATAATCTCTAGCTCTTATCATCAACTCTGGGTACTTGTCTTTTTATTTCTTTTTGAAAATTCAGTTACGCTATTATGCCTCTATCATATACTGGAATCTGTGGTGTGACAATAAGAAAAACCTGCAAACTGCAAATTGGTATCTCTACAAGCCACTGCTATCATCATTAAACGAGTGCATGAAATTTGGAGGGAATGCACTTCTTTGTTTTCTTACTTGTACCTAGTATGTCACATTATAATGTCCTTCAATTTATAAATGTGTTCCACATCCCATGCAACATCATACATGTTCAGTTGAAAGTGGTTAGTGGATAAAAGTAAAGGTAAGTACCTTGTTTTAGTCTCTTCTGAAGTTAATTTAACCTCAACTCTAGAAACACTTATTGGATAGATTCTGAGGCTACCATATAAGCGTTTCATTGCAAGATTATCTGAGCTGCCGAAAGCCAATTGACAGTGAAAGATACATCTATGTAGGAACTGACAATCCAGTGGAAGTGGAGACAATAAGACATTTTAGATTATGTTTGAGAACTATTTATTATTTGGATTTTATATATACTTTTGTTATATCGTCTTTTAGACGAAATTTGATTTATGTTTCTTAATTGGAAAATTTAGTTTTACTTGTTAATTTGGTTTTACTTTATCTCTAGATTCAAATATTTTGGGTAACAATTTCTTGAATGCATGTGATAACTTGTATATGTAGTATTGATACTGTAATACCTCTACTTATACTCTTACGTCATAAAACATGGCATTTTTTATAACATCTTAGTACTTCTTTTTAAACCTGTTAACATCTTTAACATATTCATATCATACAACTCTTAACATATAGCAAATCATGTTATACAATCTTTTTTACTCTTCCTCTATTTAAACATGCCTGTCATAATTTACATATAACAAAATGTGGATATATCCATCTGTTAATCCAAAGGCAATATAAACATAAAATTTAGTATTTACATGCCAAAACATATAATTATGCTTACACAACAAAGCATAAACCAAAACTATATGCAACATTTACAAATGACGTGGTGAGAGGGAGAGAGGCCTAGGCTTCAGCTGTACCGACCTGAGCATAGACTAGTGAAGCGTCAGTACTTCACTCAGACTGCTGACCTGAAACATATATTGCAATTTTGATGAGTCGCATACTCAGTAAGTTCAAGTCATATTCATCTTATATAATATAGTATGCAAAATGACATGTCTTTCTTTTCTTTAGTTGTGATTTATCGACCAAGTGTTGCCCCGGGAATTTCACCGCATAAGATTCTCTGATGGGATCCAGTGAACATGTAAGACCCGGAATAACGTTGATCATAGGGATCAGAAGATCAACCTTTCTCTATAAGATCTGAAGATCACTCTGTAGCATATAGGACCTGTAGGTCTTTCTATATTATATAGGACCCGTAGGCCTCTCTGTCAAAACATATAAAAACCGTAGGTTTCTTTTGGTGAAAATTGCAAATACTAGCTATGATAATCACAACACCTATAATCAAGTCCTGTGGAAATGCATTTATACAATATACATTTCATAATATCATTTCTCATATAATCATGTGACCGGACTTCAATATTGGTTATAGCATCATATAGATATTCAATATCAGATCATATAACTCAACTGGTCGGATTTCAGTACCGACTCAGGAACCACAAACAATACAATTCATATATCACATATCTCTAGTTGACCGGGCTTCAGTACTGGTCCAAACAACTCAACAATATCATATAATCTCATTTCCATATTTCACAGATGATCGGGCTTCAGTACCAGTCCAAACAGTTCAATATAGCATGTTTGACAATATAACAAAGTCAGCTCTACACATAAAAGTAAGTGGGTTAAATGCTTACCTCTCTACAGTGAGCTCGGTTGGGCCTCGAGTTGTTTACCTCGTGCCGCTCGAGAACTCGATGCTCCTATAATGCATAACATAACAATAATGTTCAAGTAATCAAATCAGGAATCCATATATGCTATGATGCGTGATTAAATATTTAATTCTCTGAAATAATTGAATTTTAAAATTTATTTCATATAATTTTCTATGAATTTAAACTCAATCTGTAACAATTTCCACTTTAAAATCATTTAATAACATATTAAAAATAATTAACAATCTCTATTTATCATATAATAATTATAATTAATCATAGTTATAATTATTAAACCAAATATAATCTCTAAATAAACTATATAATAAATTGAAATTAAAATCTTAATTAAAATCTATAATAAAATATTTAATCTCTAATTTTTTAGCTTAAAACGATCCCAAAATTAATTTCTGACGTCAAAAACGCATTCAAGACAACGAAATTAGGTTAGAAGGGTCAAATTATAATTTATAAAAGTCTCTGGGTCAAAAATATAAAAATTTAGAAGTTAAGGGACCAATTTGTAATTGAAAATAATTGCAAAACTGCCCAGAATTGCTAAAATGCATGTGAGAAACAAGTTCAGGGGCTAAAATGCAATTTTTATCGAAAACAAGTGCTGGGCGGGTAAAACGCCTCAAAACGCAAGCTTCTATGTCATTTTGGCCGCTGGAATTTTAATCAAAATGTAGCTGATGCTGCCGTTTTAACCGCACCTCTCTGGGTCAAAATGCAGCCAACATGCGCGTTCTAATCTACTTCTTCCTCCTTCCTTCTGTTTTCCAGCCCAAAACCCTAGCTCTCCAGCCAACTTTTAGGCGACTGTAAATCCTCCTCCAGTGACTTTCCGGCAAGCTACGACCACCGTTCTCTTCCTCTACAACCCCTCTATCTAACCATCGGACCGAAATTCCCCAAAACTCTTTAGATCCTAAGATATAATCTCTCAAAGTTGGCTCATCAACACTGTTTTCACTATTTCCAGATTTTGCCTATTTTTTTCGTAACTTCCAACAGTTCGTCCGGCAACCTCTGGTAACTTTCCGGAAAACTAAGACCGTCAAACTCTTCCTATACACACCCTCTATCGAACCATCGAAGCCAAATTCCCCCATGCACTCTCAGTTGGAAGATACAAGCTCACAAAGTAGGCACCTTAAAATTGCCTGGAAACCTAGAATTCTGAACCATATTTTGTTTTCTCTCTCCCCTTCATTTTACAGCCTCTTCCCTCACTATCTATCACTTCTAAACTCTTCCTAAACACCTAAGGAACACTCTGAAGTTGTTAAATCACAAGGTTTCTCTTCCTTTTCTCTTTCCTTTTCTTTCTTTCTCTTTTTTTCTCTCTTTCTTTCTCTCTCTCTCCTTTTACTTCTGTTTTCTTCTCAATTCTAACCCTCTCCACCTCTTCACCTCTTCATTTATGCTAGCACAACACTCTAGCAAATCCTATTTGACAGTAGCTACTTAAATTTTGTTCAAAATTCATGTTCCCTCCCTTTACTATACTTAATCCTTAAGCATCCTTTTATTCACTTTCTTTCTTTCTTATTTTCACCAAATCCAGCCCATTAATTTTCTCTAGCACCAATTTTGAAAGTGTCAAAATAATAATTATAATACGTGCCTGAAGTTTCGTAAAAATCGAAATCTGAAAATTATTCGCAGTTCGATTGGTGCCCTAATCCGACTCCGAAACCTCGACAATTTTTGCGGAACCGAAACCGTACAACATCACCATAAAATTAGGTTTCCAAAACTCTTTAAAACATGTTTATAAACATATATTAAAATATCAAAATCATTTACTTTAAAATTTTCACATTTCCGACATTTTTCGGTCGCGCGAGCCAAAAACCTTAATTAGCTTCGTCTATGTCTTTCGACGGTAAACGAACTTAAAACATAACTTATTTAACATCTCTATTTCATGCATTTCATATTCAAATCATATTCTCACATATTCATGTCATATATTCCATTTCATATGATGCATTTTAAATAAAAATGCACGTAATGCATGTAATGACGTCGGAACGACGTAGGGTTTGGGTTTGGAGTGTCACAACTCTCCCCTACTTAAGAATTTTGCCCTCAAAATTCCATACCTATACTCTAGAACTACTGCAGATACTTCTGTCGCATCCGAGCCTCTGTTTCCCAAGTGGCTTCACCCTGAGAATAATGCTTCTAAAGCACTTTAACCATAGGAATATCTTTATTCTGAAACTGTCTAACCCCAAATTCCAGGATTTCCACTGGTTCCTCTGTATAGCTCAAGTTCTTTGCCACATCGAAAGACTGCTCTTTTATCACATGAGTAGGGTCAGATCTATATCTCCTGAGCATACTCACATGGAAAACGTTATGAATCTACGCCAAATCCATCGGTAAGGCCAATCTGTAAGCTAAAGGACCAACTTTCTCTGTAATCTTGTATGGACCTATGTACCGAGGTCTCAATTTTCCTTTCTACCTGAATCAGATAATGCCTTTCCAAAGCGAAACACGAAGGAAAACTCTATCCTCAACACTGTATTCCATCTCTCTGCGATGTTGATCCGAATAGCTCTTCTGTCTGTCCTGCACTGCCTTTAACTTTGCCTTTACCACACTGATTTTTTCAATCGTTTCCTGAACCAACTCTGGACACTCTAACGTTCTCAGCCCATCTTCATCCCAACAAATAGGACTTCTGCACTTTCTACCATATAATGCCTCGTGAGGAGTCATACCAATGCTGCTATGGAACTAGTTGTTGTAGGCAAATTCTATCAAATTGATGTAATTATCCCAAAAACCATGAAACTCCAATAGCATGCCTGCAACATATTCTCGAGAGTCTGTATGGTTCTCTCTGACTGCCATCTGTCTAAGGATGAAAGGCAATACTAAAGTGTAGCTTTGTACCCAAAGCTACCTACAAGCACTGCCAAAACCGAGAAACAAACCGTGAATCTCTGTCAGATAGAATGAATATAGGTACTCCATATAGTCGGACTACCTCATTAACATACTCTGTAGCCAGCTGATCCAATGAAATACCTCACCTGATCGGAATAAGTGTGCTAACTTCGTAAGTCGATCCACTATCACCCAAATAGTGTTGTGCTTTCGCTGGGTTTTAGGCAAAGCTGTGACAAAATCCATAGTAATTCTCTCCCATTTCCACACAGACATAGGTAAAGGCTGTAGTTTACCTGCGGGAGCCTGATGCTCAGCCTTAATTTGCTGGCAAATCAAACACTTGGCTACAAATTCAACCACATCTCTCTTCATCTTGGGCCACCAATAATGAGTCTTCACTGACTGATACATCTTTGTCACATCTGGATGCATGGTATAAACCATGTTGTGTGCTTCATTCAGAATCTCATTCCATAACCCATCCATATCTGGAACACAAAGCCTGTAGTTCAACATTAACGTAGCACTCTCCAAGGTAAAAGTAGTTACCTCGCCCAATTTCACTTTGTCGATAATGCTCAACAAATGCGGATCTCTAGACTAACTCTGCTGTATCTTCTCTTTCAATATCGGTCTCACTTTTCATGTTGCTAATAAAAAACTCTCGGAGTCCTCATCCAAGCCAATATTCCACTTCTTCAACTCATTCACAAGTGATAAGGAAGATACTTGTAAAGAGATTAAAGTTCCATTACCCTTTCGACTAAGGGCATTAACTACTACAATAGCTTTACCTAGATGATACTTGATGGTGCAATCAGAATCCTTAAGCAACTCGATCCACCTTCTCTTTCTAGTGTTCAATCAAATACTTCAGACTCTGGTGATCAGTAAATATCTGAAAAGTCTCTCCATAAAGGTAATGTCTCCAGATTTTCAAAGCGAAAATCACTACGGCTGGCTCGAGATCATGAACTGGATATGACTTCTCATACGTTCTCAGTTGCTGTGAAGCATAAGCAATAACATTACCCCTCTGCTTCAGAACACAGCCCAATCTCTGATGAGAAGCATTATTGTAAACTACAAAGCCACCTGTACCTGAAAGAATAGTCAACACCGGTGTTGTAGTTAACTTCTCCTTCAGCTGATCAAAATTATGCTGATATGCCTCTGACCAAACAAAAGGAACATCTTCTCAAGTAACTTGGTCAAAAGTGCAGCAATCAAGGAGAATCCCTCGATAAACCGGCAATAGTAACCAGCCATACTAAGAAAACTCCTGATGTCCGTAACGCTCCGTGGTTATGGCCAACTTGAACTACCTCTACCTTTCTGGAATCTACCTCGATCCCATCCGCTAATATGACATGTCCTAGAAACATCACATGATCCAGCCAAAATTCACACTTACTGAACTTGGCGTACAACTGCCATTCCTGAAGTATCTATAGAACCGTCCTCAGATGTCTATCATGCCCCTGTAGATCTTCTGAGTAGATCAAAATTTCATCGATGAACACTATGACAAACTTGTCAAGGAATGGCTGAAATATCTTGTTCATCAATGCCATGAATACAGCTGGAGCATTCGTTAACCCGAATGGCATTACTAAGAACTCATAATGACCATACCGAGTCCAGAAAGCTGTCTTTGGAACATCCTCTGTAGCTATCTTCAACTGATGGTAGCCTGATCTCAAATCAATTTTGGAGAAGACCTTAGCACCCTGAAGCTGATCAAACAAGTCATCTACTCTGGGCAATGGATACTTGTTCTTAACTGTTACTTGACTGAGCCTACGGTAGTCGATGCACAGTCTCATAGTGCCATCTTTCTTCTTAACAAAGAGCACCGATACACTGGGTCGGATCAACCCCTATCAAGTAACTCCTGTAACTGCTTCTTCAACTCATGTGGTTCTAGTGGTGCCATTCTGTAAGGAGTAACAGAAATAAGAGCCATACTTAGAACTTCTCGATGGACATCTTCACCTCTCTATCCGGCAGCAAACCCGGCAAATCCTTTGGAAAGACATCCGAAAACTCTCTGACAACTGGAATGTCTTCCACCTTACTGCTCTGTTCTTGAGTGTCGATGACATGTGCTAAGTAAGCCTCACAGCCCCTCTGAATCAAACTGGATGCAGTCATGGCTGAAATCAAACAACCCGGCACTGCTTGCCTTTCCCCGCAGAAAATAACTCGTGACTACCTTGGCGGCACTAAGATAACCTCTTTGGCATAGCAATCGACCTTAGCTCGATGTCGTACTAACCAATCCATACCCAATATAATGTCAAAATCATGAAAGGGTAACAAAATCAAATCTGCTGGCAACACCTGTTCCCCGATAAAAATCTAACAATTTGGGTATATGTGTTTCACTCTCTCTATTTCCTCCAAAGGTGTATGTACTGTAAAGGTATACTCTAAGTGTTTAAGCTCTCTCGGTGTTTAGGATGACATATGAGATGATATAAATGAATGTGAAGGTCTAGGATCTATCAATGCAAAAGCAAAAATATCAGGGTTATTAAAAGAAAGTTTACCAGTTATAACCTCTAAAGCTGCCAAAGCCTCGTCCCTCGTCAGTGCATAAACTCTAGCTTGAGCAGGAGTCTGTGATGTAGTACGATGTATGCTGCATCTGCCTCTACCATGACCTCCGCCAAACCCTGACCCGACCCCACTAGTACGGGTAATCTGTACCGATGGCTCTGATGGTGCCTAAGCCAACTCTCTCCTCTTGGGACATTCGTTAAAGAAATGTCCTTGCTCACCACATAGGTAGCACGCTCCGGTGTACCGTCGGCATTCCCCCTAGTAGGGTCTGCCGCAATATGTGCACTACGGTCTCTGCTATTTTTATACCTGCCCTCTAACAGTACTGCTCTGATGGAAAGAACCACCCCTCTGAAAACCAGCCTGTGTACCGCCTGGATTCCCCTGTGATCTGCCCCAAAAACCCAATGGAACAGATGGCCTCTGATATGGATGCTTACGGGAATTACCCGCGTCCTCTATCTGTACCGCTCCCTCTCTCTTAGGTCGGGGAGCAAACTATGGCCTCTCCATCACTAACCGCTCAGATCGGATAGCAGCAGTGCAAAGATCCGCAAAGCTCATCATATCATACGGTGTGATTCGGGACTGATGTCCGACCTCAAACCATCCTCAAACTTGTGGCACTTGTCCCTCTTGGACGCCACTAAGGAGCTAGCATAACAAGAGAGCTGAGTAAAACTAACCTCGTAATCAGCTACAAACATACTCCCTTGGATGAGGTTAAAGAACTCTCGCTGCTTCTGATCCCGGTACACCTCTGGTGTGTACTTCTCTCTGAACTCGTACAGAAAATCATCCCAAGACAATACCGCTGGTCTAGCCATAGAGTTTGGGACTGTCTCCCACCATTCAAATGCATCACCCTGGAGAAGTGATATGATGTAATCAAACTTCTCCTCCGGAGAACTATCCATCATGAAGAAGATCCTCTTTGTACGCATGAGCCAAGCCTCGGTTTTAGCCGAATCTATGGTGCAAAATAATTCTACTGCACCCAACTTATGAACCTCTTTAAAATTCTTTGTTCTTGCAGGAGGCACGTTACCTGGGCTAAATGCATGAGGTTTAAAGGAACCCTCGACAGACAATGCTGGGCCAGTTGAACCCTCTCCCCTCGGTGTGTCATGAATATGCTCCATGATCCTATATATATATGCCATATGTCAAAACAATGTGTATGAATGATTTCACATATCATGCATAAAACTAGGCCCTGCGGAGCCGTAGAACAGCTCTGATACCAACTAAATGTAACACCTCTACTTATACTCTTACATCATAAAACATGGCATTTTTTTATAACATTTTATTAGCTCTTTTTAGACCTGTTAACATCTTTAACATATTCATATCATACAACTATTAACATATAGCAAAGCATGTTATACAGTCTCTTTTACTCTTCCTCTATTTAAACATGTCTATCATAATTTACATATAACAAAATGTGGATATATCCATCTGCTAATCCAAAGGCAATATAAACATAAAATTTAGTATTTACATGCCAAAACATATAATTATGCTTACATAACAAAGCATAAACCAAAACTATATGCAGCATTTACAAATGACGTGGTGAGAGGGAGACGGGCCTAGGCTTCAGCTGTACCGACCTGAGCATAGACTAGTGAAGTGTCAGTACTTCACTCAGACTGCTGACCTGAAACATATATTGCGATTTTGATAAGTCGCATACTCAACAAGTATAAACCATAATCGTATAAAGCCAACATATAAGGCAATTTATCATAGCAAATCAATTATCAGTTAGTTCAAGTTACATTCATCTTATATAATCATCTCTATAACATAGTATGCAAAATGACATGTCTTTCTTTTCTTTAGTTGTGATTTATCGACCAAGTGTTGCCCCGGGAATTTCACCGCATAAGATTCTCTGATGGATCCAGTGAGCATGTAAGACTCGGAATACCATCGGTCATAGGGATCCGAAGATCAACCTTTCTCTGTAAGATCCAAAGATCACTCTGTAGCATATAAGACCAGTAGGTCTCTATATCATATAGGACCCATAGGCCTCTCTGTCAAAACATATAGAAACTGTAGGTTACTTTTGGTGAAATATGTAAACACTAGCTACGATAATCACAACACCTGTAATTAAGTCCTATGGAAATGCATTTATATAATATACATTTCATAATATCATTTCTCATATAATCATGCTTCAGTATCGGTTATAGCATCATATAGATATTCAATATCAGATCATAACTCAACTGGTCGGATTTCAGTACCGACTCAGGAACCACAAACAATACAAATCATATATCACATATCTCTAGTTGACCGGGCATCAGTACCGGTCCAAACAGCTCAACAATATCATATAATCTCATTTCCATATTTCACAAATGACCTGGCTTCAGTACTGGTCCAAACAGTTCAAAATAGCATGTTTGACAATATCACAAAGTCATCTCTACACATACAGTGAGCTCGGTTGGGCCTCGGGTTGTTTACCCCGTGCCGCTCGCGACTCGATGCTCCTATAATGCATAACATAACAATAATGTTCAATTAATCAAATCAGGAATCCATATATGTTATGATGCGTGATTAAATATTTAATTCTCTAAAATAATTGAGTTTTAAATTTAATCCGTACAATTTTCTATGAATTTAAACTCAATCTGTAACAATTTCCACTTTAAAATCATTTAATAACATATTAAAAATAATTAACAAGCTCCATTTATCATATAATAATTATAACTAATCATAATTATAATGATTAAAACCAAATATAATCTCTAAATAAACTATATAATAAATTAAAATCAAAATCTAATTAAAATCTCTAATAAAATATTTAATCTCTAATTTTCAGGCTTAAGACGATCCCAAAATTAATTCTTACGTCAAAAACAAATTCAGGACGTCGAAATTAGGTTGGAAGGGTCAAAATATAATTTATAAAAGTCTCTGGATGAAAAATATAAATATTTAAACGTTAAAGGACCAATCTGTAATTAAAAATAATTGCAAAACTGCCCAGAAGGGCTAAAATGCATCCAGGAAACAAGTTCATGGACCAAAATGCAATTTTTACTGAAAACAGGTGCTGGGCGCGTAAACGCCTCAAAACGCAAGCTTCTGTGTCGTTTTGGCCGCTGGGATTTTAATCAAAACGCAACTGATGCTGCCGTTTTGACCGCGCCTCTCTGGGTCAAAACGTAGCCAACACGCGTGTTTTGATCTTCTTCTTCCTCCTTCCTTCTGTTTTCCAACCCGAAACCGTAGCTCTCTAGCCAACTTTTAGGCGACCGTACTTCCTCCTCCGATGACATTCCGGCAAGCTATGACCACCTTTCTCTTCCGCAACAACCCCTCTATCTAACCATGGGACCGAAATTCCCCAAAACTCTTTAGATCTTAAGATATAATCTCTCAAAGTTGGCTCCTCAACACTATTTTCACTATTTCCAGATTTTGTCTATTTTTTTTTCCAACTTCCAACAGTTCTTCCGGCCACCTCCGGTGGCTTTTCGGTGAACTAAGACCACCAAACTCTTCCTTTACACACCATCTATCGAACCATCGAAGCCAAATTCCCCCATACACTCTCAGTTGGAAGATACAAGCTCACAAAGTAGGCACCTCAAAACTGCCTGAAAACTCGGAATTCTGAACCACAATTTTTTCTCTCTGTCCTTAGTTTTCCAGCCTCTTCTCTCACTATTTATCACTTCTAAACTCTTCCTAAACACCTAAGAAACACTCTGAAGGTGTTAAATGACAAGGTTTCTATTCCTTTTCTCTTTTCTCTTTCCTTTTCTTTCTTTCTCTCTTTTTCACTCTTTCTTTCTCTCTCTCGTTTTGCTTCTGTTTTCCTCTCAATTCCAGCCCTCTCCACCTCTTTACCTCTTTATTTATGCCAGCACAACACTCCAGCAAATCCTATTTGACAGCAGCTACTTAAATTTTGTTCAAAATACCCATTTCCTCCCTTTACTATACTTAACCCTTAATCCTTTTATTCAATTTCTTTCTTTCTTATTTTCACCAAATCTAGCCCATTAATTTGCTCCAGCACCAACTTTGAAAGAAATTTGGTTTCAAAATAATAAGTATAACACATGTCTGAAGTTTCGTAAAAATCGGAATCCGAAAATTATTCACGGTTCGATCGGTGCCCGAATTTGACTCCGAAACCTCGACGATTTTTGTGGAACCGAAACCGTACAACGTCGTCGTAAAATTAGGGTTGCAAAACTCTTTAAAACATGTTTATAAACATATATTAACATATCAAAATCATTTTCTTTAAAACTTACACATTTTCGATATTTTTCAGTTGCGCGAGCCAAAAACCCTAATTGGCTCCGTTTATGTTTTTCAACGGTAAACGAACTTAAAAATAACTTATTTAACATCTTTATTTCTTGCATTTCATATTTAAATCATATTCTCATATATTCATGTCATATATTTCATTTCATATGATGCATTTTAAATAAAAATGCACGTAATGCATGTAATGACGTCGGAACGACGTAGGGTTTGGGTTTGGGGTGTCACAGATACTACTTATCATGAAACTCTACAATTTAGTACTAGAGTTACCAAAAGGAAGCTGAATATGGATAACTTCGTTGAACTTTGGCATAGATATTTAGGTCACATATCCAAATCTATACTAGAATGTCTTGTGTTAGATGGTATCCTAGATACACTTGATTACATATATTTGGATTCCTATGTTCAGTGTATTAAAGGAAAAAAAACTAAGCAAACGAGATTAGGTACCATCAAGTCATCAAACGTCTAAGAATTAATACATATGGACATTTGTCGCTCATTTCGTACAACAACTAAGAATAGCCAAATATACTTTCTATCATTTATAGACAATTACTCATGTTATGTGTACATATATCTCATTCATGCGAAATTTGAGTCTATGAATGCTTTTAAAGCTTATAAGGCCAAAGTTGAAAACCAAATGAGAAAGAAAATTAAATGTATACGATATGATCTTGGTGGTGAGTACTATGGCAGATATGATGGTTCAAGTGAATAATGTCTAGGTCCTTTTACTTTTTTTCTACATGAATGTGGTATAGACCCTTAATACATAATGTCTGGTACACCTAGCATGAATGGTGTTTCAAAAAGACGTAACAGGAATCTTTTGGATATGGCGAGGAGTATGATTAGTCATTCATCCTTGTTGTTGAAGTTTGGATTTGATTTGGTTTATTACAAAAAATGATGACAAAACAATTTTGGATCGCGCTGCTGAATTAGTCGGTCTTAAAAATAATTTTAGAGTCGCCACCTGATTTCGGGACACAAATTTTAATTTTTATGAAAAATGACTTCGTTTTTAATTTTGAAAAAGGCATTTGTCAAAAATCTGAGTTTCAGGTAAGGGAGTAAGGTACGACGATTTAAATTTTACTTAAATTACCGTCTGGCAAAAACTGATCTCTTAGGCTTGTTTAATTTTCAAAATTTAAGTTTGATTTTATTAAAAATTCCTTACGTGATTGATTTCTAACCATGTTCCTAATTGGCGATTTTAGGTCATTTGTGAAAGCAAGTTCAATTATTGAAAGCGGTAAATTTGCGGAAATAAAAGTGAGGAAAAGTAAAACATTCATATCTAAACCTAATTAATTACATCCTACCTTTTTTAATCCCCAAATTAATTATTTAAACTTCAAAATACCCCAAAAGCATATAAAATAAACTTTTAAAATATGCATATAAAAATGATAGAAAAGTCCCTAAATTTTGGAAAATTACAAAAAGTTCCCTAATTCATGTACATACCTAACAACCCCTAAACATGCAATATTATCTAAATAGTCCATGAAAAATTAAAAAAAAAAAAACGTGCAAAATTATCAAATTAGGGTCTCAATCATGCAAAATTTCATTTTAGTCCCTCATCTTTTCAAAAATTACAAAACTACCCCTTATAGCATTTCAAGTCCCAGAGTTGACACTTCTCATAACATATCATAAACATTAATTCCCAAACAAATCACAACAGTCTTAAACAGTTTCATACCAGGGCAAGGTATATCAAGATTCAACAATTATAAATCAAACAATCAACATAATTAGGTTAATTTGAACCTTAGGCTATACACTGATAACTATAGTAAATTCCAATGATGACTTAGAATCTATAACATCAATTGCAACAAATCAGAGTTCAGCAATGTGAACCATATCAATCCTAGCTTTATCATATATACTGACCACAACAGCATTTTAAGCTTTCAGATAAGCAACGGTTTATTTGATATTAACTGTTAACAATTTAGAAGTTGATACAATGTTTTGGCAGACAACAGGAGTTGTGGTCATGAATCAATCAACATTGGCAGTGAAGATTATCAATCATGAAAAAAAAACAACAACAACCATAATTCAATATAACTTGAGCACTTATGAACAAAAGTAGAGATAAGACCAATGATCATAGAGGATTGGCATAAACCTCAAACCAGTTATGAGGAAATCAAAACTAGAAAATTATGCATCATTTAACCAATAACAGAATAAATATAGAGAGGACAGAAATTGAAGCAGGCAGAAAGCACCAACCACTTATATTATAAACAACTCTATTAGTACTTAGATCTAGCCCAACATAATTGCATTAGTGATCTGAACCGAAGCATTTTAAAACAATATTGACAACAAACAGTTTGGTAAAATAGGAATCCAATAATGAAGGAGACTAATAAGGAGACAATTCCAAGACCAAGACTCAAGACAACAAGTCCGATTTCAATAATCAATAGAATCACTAAATGATAACAAACTTACATTATAGTTCCCAGAACTCACACAGAAACAACAGACAATAATAAGTTTCTGAACTTAACAAAAAGAAGACTGAGCAGAATTGAAATTGGGAATCCAGAATAGATTCATCTCAAATCAAGACATGAAACAAAGATTAAACATTATAAAGAGAATCAAACAGGTTCAAACATGCACTATAAAATCAATCTGCTTCCCAGATTACAAAAATTATTATGAACTAAAAATGAAAATTGGAGAAAGAAATGAAATACCTCAATATGCTTTAATTCCAAACAAGAAACAATAGTCCAGAACTCTTTGATTCAGATTGCTTCAATGATTTCCAAGGTCTTTTACAATTTTGCAAATCTTTCAATTTAATCTCTCAAAAATTGTAATAACAAGTATCAATTGATCCCTATTTTCGAATGGATTTCGAAGTAGAGATTTCAATTGTTTACAGAAAAGAAGAAAATCCTAAACTCAAAAAGTAATCATCTATTTCCCCAAATTAAGAAATCCTAAATTCTTCAATTTAGAAAAACTTAAAAACTTAAAAACTTAAAAACCTAAATCAAAATGTTAGAGCTTATTCGAAGGCTAATCTCTCTTCTCTCCCTCTAGAACCAAGCTCCCCTTTTTATTCGTCTTCGTCTGCTTTTTATAGAATCTCTTTGTGTGCTTCCCTCTGTCCTTTGCCTTGGCTGTGCTTGCCTTGTCTGTGCCCTCCTTGCTCCAGCCTCGTCCATCATCACATTTCAGTTATGCATGAAGACAAAATGGAATCCCTCTTATCATTCTTCGTACTGCTTTGCCTTTTTCCTTCTTTTCTATTCTTTTGTTTCTTCTACACACACGTTCCTGCTTTCTTTCTTTTATTTTTTTTTTGTTTATCTTGTTGCTAAAATGACGTCGTTTCACGTGAAATGGTGCGTTTTGGTAGTTCAATTAAAGGGGAAGGTTTTGAATCAAACCGTTCCAATTTGATTCAAACCTTTTAATTCTTTTCCCTTCTTCTATTTTAACTTCTTCTTCTTCTTTTTAACCCCTTCTCTTTTCTTTCTTTTTCAATTAAACCTCTCCTTCCCATTTTCTCCTTCAATTTCTCCTCATGTCTTTTAATTTCATTTAAATTTCACCCTTTTCACATTTCATTCATTTTTTCCTCCTTTTCTTCTTCTTTTAATTTTTTTCTTTTAATTAATCTTTTTTCCTTTTCTTTTCTTAATTTTTACAAAGTAGAGAGAAATTAAAATTTAAATAAATATATTTTCTTTTTCCTTTGAGCATTCCCCTTTTAGATTTTAGGTCAAAAGTCGAGCGTCAACACTTGTCTAAATCTTTGCGGGGAGAAGTATTAAAAACTAATAGGGTACCTATTAAAGTAGTTATAAAGGTACCTTATGAACTTTGGACTATATACATTCCTCTATAATTATAGTACATGCAAAACTAATTATCATTATACTCTCCACTGCTCTTCAAGCTATGCACTCTGATATTGTTGTCCTGATATCTCCAATCTATCTACCTTGTCTCCATAACCTATGAGTTTAGAAACTAAACTCGTTAAACATTACGCTTAGTGGGGATTTTAACTATTTGATAGCAATAAAATATAAAACCAAATAAAATTTTAAAAACAATTATTCTGATTAAAACACAATATAAAAGCACACTATGTTCTCAAAATATTTTTTATTTACTAGTTGCTACAGTTTACTTTCCAACTTTTTTTTTGTTTTTTGTTGACTTATTGTTATTAATTAATTTTTTACTTATTCTTTGTTACTTTATTTTCTAAGGACAATTATTTACAGGTCTCTAAGGTTTTGCGTAATATGTTGTGGGGTCCCTCGATTTTGGAAATTGTACAAATAGGTCCATAAGGTTTTGAAAATTGTACAAATAGGTCCTTCCGTCCAGAATGGACGTTAAGTGACTGTTATCTTGACATAAAATGACATTGTTACCCTTGCAATATAAAAATTTATTCGTTAGGTTTAAGAACGATTTCAGCACCAATTAAAAAATAAGGATTGAAATGAAATTTGACAAATCCATTGGTTAACCCACCCATCCCAAATTTGTTGACCCGATCCAATTACCCACCCCAATACCCACCTTGCCACCACCACTTTCAGAAATCTCATAGCCACCACCCACCTCCGATTCCATCTTTGTAAGCTTATTTTCCTTCTTTATTGGTTTTTCATTTTTAACTGATTAATTAAATCTTCATGTTTTGTGAAATCACTCATATCTTTTCAAGTTTCTTTCCCTTCACAATTGGAAAAACCTAATCATAAATCACAAACCCAAATCACATACTCATCTTATAGAAAGAAAGAGAAATTAAGAAATCAAGAGGACAAACTAAAAGGAAACCTGTTGGAGTTTTTTCAAATGAAATTAATGAGTTCATAATAAATACATGGAAGATTACAATCAAAACTTGTCAAACAATCAAATTATACATTGATTTAGCATAATAAATCCCGATTTCAATGAAAAAATCAACCACCCACCGCCGGAAGCCCACCACACCATGGCCTACATATATTCTTCTTTTGGAAAACCAAACAAAACTCATTTGTTTGAAGTTGAATCTGAAACAATCAATTTATTTAGAACAAAAAGAAAAGGGATAGAAGTTGAATTTGAAGTAGTTTCATCCAAAACTCAAAAATAACATAGCAAATTCTTGACAATCATCTTCTTCTACCACCAAACTCAAACCCACATAAATTATTTCATGATTCTGGAACAGCTAGAGATGGAGGAGTTCGATCATTTCTTAAAAAGCTTGTGACAGAGGAGTTTAATCAGTGATGGAAAACGCAAGAGTTCGATCCATACTGAAAAAAGAGATTTGTTATGGTTTTGTCGTTTGTAGAGAAAGGGGAAAAAAAGAAAAAGGGATCAGTGGTGATGGTTGGTCATGGCGGGGGGTGGAGTTGTTGGAAGAAGGAGAAGGGACGGTGGTTGATTATGAAGAAGAAGGGGAAATGGTTTAATAAGTGAAATGGAAGAAGCAAAACACAAGTGAAATGGAAGAAGCAAAACACAAAATTGATTTTTTATGGTGAAGGAACAAAAAGGGTAGTTTTGTCATTTTTAAAAAATTTAATCTAAATCGTTTGATTTTTCAATTGACTAACGGCGTTTTGGGACGGAAGGACCTCTCTGTACAATTTTCCAAACCTTATGGACCTATTTGTATAATTTCCAAAATCGAAGAATCCTAGAGCATATTACGTAAAACCTCAAAGACCTATAAATAATTATCCCTTGCAAAAAATAAAAAATAAAATAAATTGGAACAAAACAAAAAGTCTAAATATAAAAACAGAGTGAAATAAAGTGTGAAAACAGAGCTCAATGCTTCTCCACCATCCACCACTGGAACTATCGGTCGATGACACTAGACACTAGCCCAGCCCACAGAGATTTCAATCGACCCTATATCTGGCAATTAGCGACATGAATGTCTAGAATAGTTGGCTAAGATCTATTGATTCATTAGTTTTCCAGCAATGTATATTCAATCTGAGAAGACCAAACGAAAGCTCAGGCAACAAGGATCATTTTGGTACCAACCTTGCCGTCATTCATTGGACGAAAAAAAGGTCACTGATGACTGTTTATTGTGTTTTCTAGCCACATATGAGGGAGTCATTGAAAAGTAATACCATATTCAGAATGTATAAGTCAAGAGCTTTTCGATGACATATCATTTGTTAAATTTCATCACCGTTGCGATTTTTTGGTAACCGATGGCAGATAAGGTTTGTTCGACAAAGAAGATGAAGATCACGATTGTTACCTTTTACTGAAACTTACTAAATTGTATTGAAACTTACTAAATTTTATTTTACCTATACTGAATTGTATTGAAATTTACTAAATTGTATTGCAATTTACTAAATCGTATTAAAGCTTATTTGATCCTAAATTGAATTGAAGCTTACTAAATTGTATTTACCTATACTTAATTGTGTTGAAATTTACTAAATCATATTGACATTTAATGAATTGTATTGAAACTTACTGATTTTCACTCATTCTACTGATTTTATAATGATTTTTACTAATTTATATTAATTTATACTGATTTTTATTCATTATATTGATTTTATATTGAATTCTATTAATTTATACTAATTTCTACTAATTTCTATTCATGTTACTGATTTGTATTTGTATTGAATTCTAATGATTTGTACTGATCTCTATACATTCTACTTATTTGTATTGGTTTTTATTGATTTCTATTGAATGTATGTAATCGACAAAATCTATTTTCGTCATCGATTCATATTTAATAGGCAGAAACGGTTTTGACCATAACTTTTGTTACGGGTGTCAGAACGACTATTATGAGCACTTTTTGAAAAGTTCATTCAAAGATCTACAACAGCCCGTCGCGGTGCATAAAAATGCCGTTTTAGCTTCTAAAATGTATTTTGAATTTTTTTTCCTATGTTTTTCTAGTGTGTTCTTGAACTTTTTTTTTTCTTTACTGAATGTTATAGATCGTTAATGATAATAATTCTTATTGAACCTTATTGAAGTTTTTTTTATTGATTCTTATAGAAACCTATTGAAATTGTCATATTCATCTTCTCCAACATGTTGAAACCCTAGCCGTCACCCTCACTTAACCGCCACCTGGGCGAAAAATTGTGCATTGGAAAATGGCCACGAAACCGATCGAGCCATACCAAATCTAAAAGATATCAACAAGACGAATCGTTTGAAACCAATCTTGACGGTGTTAGACTCAGCTGGAAGTCAACTATTTGTTGGTTGTCAAAGGCGGTGGCACTGCCTATTTGAAGGGGCTGTCAAAAATAGCTTCAAATTTTGTGTTTGTTTTTTTGTTTTTTTCTTTTTTTTATAAAAAAAATTATTTTTATTGTGAATGGGCATATTTTTTATTTTATTTTTTTTTTTTGTTAATGTATTATTTTACCAATTTTATATTATTTTATCAATAACTAAAATATATTTGTATCATATCACTAAATCTCCCGTTAATTTACATCATAATTCATACCACACAAATCACGTACAAGAAAGTACAATCATTATATATTACTATAATTGAAGTAGTTAATGTCCCAATGATGCAATCAAATGTAACTTTAATATTTTAAACATCTCTTCATTAATTATTATTTTAATTTACAAAATCTAAAGGTTATATATTTTGATGTAGAAAAGTAAAATTTCACTCCAAGAAACGTCTTACGAAACAGAAGTCTAACAACACCTTTATTAATTTATTATCATAAAATGACTTTTTATTATTTTATCAAGATCGCCAAAAATAGTGTTCTAAACAAAAATAAATAAATAATAATTGCTAAAAAAAGATTCTTAACGTCTTCAGAATAAATGAACTGCATAAAAATGTAGAATTCATTTTTAAATCCACATATGGCGTGTGGGAAAAAAAAATATATAAATATTTTATCACTTGTTGAAAAAAGAAATTATATCCGAATTTTAAATTAATTATTTCAATTACACAACATTCACTGTAAATAAATTTCAAAATTTTATTTTTTCATTCTTCAGTGGGACTTTTTTTTTTTAAACAAAGGAATGGGTATTTCTGATATGATATGCATATTTTTACTTTTATTTTTTGTAAAAAACTTCAATGTATAACAAAGTTTTTTTTTTTTGTTCCAAAGAGTATACCAAAGTTTTTTTAATAGACCGGGTTTAATAAAAAAATTTCCAATAATAATAGTTATTATTAATCAATGGAGAGACAATTGAATCAAATTATTTGCTTAAAACGTCCCAGATACTTGGAATTAACGGAAACAAGGGGGCCCGCTCCTTTATTATCCTTAAACTTATCAACTACTAATAAATTAAAATAAAATATAGGAAAATAACAAATTGTTTGCTTTTGGATGAAAAATAAAATTAAGCAACACGAGGAATTTTGGATTATCAGCTTTTTCTTTTATTTGTGGCGTTTACGTTAAGCTGTCAAAATCTTGGAGATTACAAAAGCAGAGAACAGATGGGAGATACATTGGTCGCTCTTCCTTTCGTTTCTCATTTTTTCTTCTAAAAGTCTTCTCCTCTCGTTGCAAGTTTTCCCGGAATAATTTCTCTCATAATATTAACATTTCCTTTTCCCAGATAAGTTTCCTGCCAGCCAAACATCATATCTTTCTCTTCTCTTTCCCTTTTTCTTCATGCAATTTTTCTGGCTTCAATCAACTAGCTGTCCTTTCTTCTTCTCTGGATTGGGGTTTGTTATTTCTTCGAATAGCAATAACAAATCCTGATTTGAAGAGGTAGAACGCAACATCATTTTTCCAGTTTCTGACTCCTCATTTTTATTTTATTGGCTTGTTGTGTTTAAGAGAAAATAACCCAATTGAGATTCGACGGAGAAATTTATGCCTTTTTTCCCTTTTAATTTCCTTTTTTCTTTTTAGACTTAGTTTGTAGAAATTGGTGCTGTATTGGAGCTTATATTTGAATTTGGTATGTGGGTTCTGCTGTATGTATGAAAATTGGTATTGATGTGGTAGTGTAATTGTATTTGTTGAAGAATTTTATGCAGTGGTTGTCTTGTCTGGGAACTCTGTTTGTATCATATTGTCTCAATTATATAGAATTATATATATAGTTGGTTTTTTTATTTGGTTTGGTTGTAGCTGTTGGGGCGTAGGACTGTTGAATTGAGGATGGGAAAGGAAAGTGGGAAGAAAAAGAAACAGGTAGCAGGGCAGTCAGGGGATAGCATTGTGAAGCAAAGAGTTAGGACCAATACCTCTGAAACTAGTGATAAAGATGATGAGATTTTTATTTCCATGTCTCAAGAATTGAAAGAGGAAGGAAACAAGCATTTCCAGAAAAGGGATTATCAAGGAGCTCTAATGAAGTATGAGAAAGCAATCAAATTGCTTCCGAAGAATCATATAGATGTATCCCATCTTAGGAGTAACTTGGCTGCTTGTTATATGCAGATGGGTTTAAACGAATACCCTAGGGCCATTCACGAGTGTACTTTGTCATTGGAGATCACACCTAAATATAGTAAAGCACTGTTGAAGAGAGCAAGGTGTTATGAAGCTTTGAATAGGCTTGATTTGGCTTTAAGAGATGTTTGTACTGTTTTGCAAATTGAGCCAAATAATGTCATGGCAATTGAGGTTTCAGAAAGGGTGAAAAGTGCACTTGAGCAGAAAGGGCTGAGGGTGAATGATACAGTAATTGAACTGCCACCAGAATATGTTGAACCTCCTAGCGCATTAAGAGCATTAAAAGCAGCGAAAGAGAAGACGAAGAAGAAGAAAACTAATAAAGTCAAGGAGAAGAATGCAGTGGAAGAAATTGAGGAGAAGAAGGTTGATGGCCAGAGCGAGGAAAAACAGGTGGTTGTGGAGGAGGAAATTAGTTGTATGAAGGAAGAACCCAAAAAGAATGTAAAATTGGTATTAAGGGATGATATAAGATGGGCTCAGTTGCCTCTTAATTGCAGCCTTATGCAACTCAAGGATGTTATATCTGATCGATATCCAGGCCTAGGATCAGCCCTTATCAAGTACAGGGATCGAGAAGGTGATTTGGTAACAATAACCACTGATGAAGAACTGAAATGGGCTGAAACTTCAACTGAATCTCATGCCTCATTTAGATTGTATTTAGTCAAGGTCAATTCTCAGGATAATCCATCTTCCGATAAACTTGAAGGTGAGGAGGAGGCACCCAAACTCAATAGGGAACAAAAATTTGTGACAGATAATGGGAATATGGGAAAAGTTAAGGAAGTAGAACATGGATCTTGTCATATTGATGAATGGATAATAGAGTTTGCTAAGCTGTTCAAGGATCATATTGGCTTTGATTCTGATGCATATTTAGGTCTTCATGAACTTGGTGTTAAGGTATATTCTGAGGCTATGGAGGAAACAGTTACTAGCGAAGAAGCACAAGACCTTTTCAACACGGCAGCATCAAAGTTCCAAGAGATGGCAGCTTTGGCAATGTTCAACTGGGGCAATGTTCATATGTCTAGAGCAAGGAAGAGGGTTTACTTCACTGAAGATGCTTCAAGAGAATCGGTGCTTGAACAGATAAAAACTACATATGATTGGGCACAGAAGGAATATAGAGAAGCAGGACAAAAATATGAATTAGCATTGAAAATCAAACCAGATTTCTATGAAGGTCTTCTAGCTCTTGGGCAGCAGCAGTTTGAGCAGGCAAAACTTTCTTGGTATTATGCAACTGGCAACAATGTGGACTTAGAATCATGGTCTCCTGAAGATATTGTACAGCTTTATAATAGTGCTGAGAATAATATGGAAAAAGGTCTGAAGATGTGGGAAGAATTGGAAGCACCGGGCCAAAGTAAAATTTCTAAGTCAATCAAACCTCAATCAAAGAATACGGGATTGGATGGGCTGTTCAAAGATTTATCGGCAGAAGAAGCTGTTGAACAGGCTAATAACATGAGGTCACATATTAATCTCCTATGGGGCACAATACTCTATGAGAGGTCAATTATGGAGTTCAAATTGGAGTTACCAGTGTGGCATGAATGTCTGGAAGCAGCAGTTGAGAAGTTTGAGCTTGCTGGAGCTTCCCCCACAGATATAGCTGTTATGCTAAAGAACCACGTTTCAAATGATAGTGCTCTAGAAGGTAACTCAACACTTCAAAGCAATTTTACTATCTAAAAAAGATGTCCTCTTTAAATTTCTAAGAATTCCACATGTTTAATTCCCTGATTGCAGGTGTAGGGTTTAGAATTGATGAAATTGTACAGGCATGGAACGAGATGTATGAAGCCAAAAAGTATGAAAGTGGGGTTCCCTCCTTCAGGCTAGAACCATTACTTCGGAGGCGTGTTTCAAAACTTTATCATGCTTTGGAGCTGACATGAGTTCCATGCTAATGCACTTCATACTATGCTGGCAAACTTCCACTAGCATTGATGATCTTCTTTCATGTTTAAGGTACGTGTACCAAAATTCTAAGGCAACCAGTATTACATTGCATTGCATCTTATTATACATAATCCAAAATCCCTTCTCTCTATATATATCTGTGCTTAGTTCTTACACATACATAGCTGCTTGCATATGATGCAAAAGGGTGTATGAGATTTGGCCAACCATTTGCTTAACGTAGAAATACCAGTTACATACATAAAGGGTTACTTTACCTAAAACTAATATGGAAGCTTCAGTCATTGCTGCACAAACAAAACAATCAGTTGCATCAATTTGTATTTGATCCACATGTATGATAACAGGGAGAACTTCAAATTGATAATAAAATTAGGAATTACAGTAAGACGTAAGCAGAAGATTTTATAGCATACTTAGATTTGTGAAAATCTTCTCTTTATCTTAAAGATGCTCATCTCATTGTACTTCTGCAGCAAAATATAGCATTTTTAAAATTACTTTCCTAAGGCATTGTGAACTTCCAAAAAAAAAAAAAATCTTTTTTTCAATGTTCAAGTTGAGATTTTCTTTCCTGCAAAAACTGCACTGAATGACTGAAAACCATAGATTAACGGTCAACGCTATTTTCGGTGTAGTAATTTATATATCTTTGTCTCCTCCCTTTGCTGGTGTAGTTACTGTCAAGTCTCATCAAAACATCCAGCTGAGTTGTGACCCTGTAGTTATATGTGTAACGCTGCAGGTTTCTTTCACTTTATGTTTTGAGATCCAGCTTCCGCAGCCATGTGTGTTCTGGAATTACACTGCATTGTTAAAAGAGTAGGTTCTTCTTCCAATCATGGGGACAAGATGGAAGTAGCAGGGATATACTTTTTTGTTCTTTGCTGCCTTCTCTCAGCTCTGCATTTTAGTCTAACAATCAGAATATTTGTATTTTTATCATTCATTTTATCAAGTAGCTGTCATAATCCATAGTTTGTTTATCATCCATCTTAATTTATAATTTTGTATTTGCTGATAGGCAATTTCCATTTAGTGTGTTACAAAAGTTCATATTATTGACCTTTATTTTTTTGTACAAAACTGAATGTACTGTTCAATCTTTCTTTATCAAATATACATTATTGAGAAGCTGATGATTGAATTGATAGGGTAGCCCAACAATTACATTGCATCCAAAATTAAATGAGAATTCTGAAAATAATACATACAATTGCTTTATTTTATCAGTAGCAAACTAGAGTTCCATTACAGGAGCAGAGAACATAAACAACTATTTATGTTTAATTCACCGCCACTCCAGCTTGAAAACAATTTGGAATTTTGTTAATAAAGAAACTTGTGAAGTAGTATTCTTAACAAATTAATATTCCTGATTTCCCCCAACTCCTACATCTTTTCAACTTCCAGAACATATTACATTTGCCTTCTGGACATCCCAAAAGCCAAAAATTTCAACATATTTTCAAGCTTGCAAATAAATAAAACACAAAGTACTTATACATTATTTCTTCAAATCATTCAGGGCACAAGCATAACTAATGGCTCAGCCAGTTGCAATAATAAAATATTTGGCATTCATTCATGTGTAGAGGTATGTTGGGATATCTTGTAAGATCTGCAAGCCCATCATCTGTAATCCAACTTCCAAGTTGAATGATCTAAGAGATGTCAGCCCTGACAACTTTTTTAAAACCAAAGACAGATTTAAATTCTCCAGAAAAGTTAAACTTAAAAGACGAGTATGAGATACAAGTCATTCATTCCAATATGTGCACAGGATAATTGCACACCATCATCTAGCTATAGCGATTATTTTTCTCATTGTTGGTCATATGTGTAGAACTAACTTCACAATTGGATGTGGTATAAAAGATATTTCAGAAGAACATATTCCTTCCAAGGGCGATAAGGGAGTGAACTTAAGGGTCTTCATAACACAATCAACAATTCGCTCCATTTTCAATTAGGCCTTGTGGTCCAAATTTTTTGGATGTAATTTGCTAGTTTGAACTAGAGGATCTAAATAATATAATACTAAAATACATGAGCTAAATAATTAACTTTGTAAAATATAAAGGATTAAATAATAATTTTCCCCCATTAAATCCCAGGGAGAAATTAGGAGCCATGGTGTTAAAATTGCTGCCTCACCGCCATAGAAATTAGAAATGGTGAAACTGGAACAATTGTTGGACATTCGTTCATTGTCAATTCTGGAACTGTTAATTTAGAGTTCCGATTCTTCAAACAATTTTTAGTAATTCTTCCGTTTTTCTATACGCTTCTTTTATGATCCTTTCATATTTTTGTTAAAAATTTCAAATTTGGTAAAACATTACAAAATATCTACTAGACACACTAGTTCCAAACAGTTCAAACTGTCCTCGAACGGTTACAATTCTTGGCAGTTCCAGTTCTAAATTCTGCAGTTTAATCATTCTAACCTTAAGTTTAGGCCTATCTCCAATTTTAGGGTCGTACCGAATTGAATCTATACTAACCAATATCAGCAATAAAGATTTTTTTTTTTTTTCCAAAAGAAAAAAAGGATCAATAAATCATCAAGAAAATGATTTTCCGGTAAATTAATTCAGTTAGTTTATACAGAAGTCCTGTATCCAGATTCCAGTTCCCCGTCTAAGATTCATTTGACTCGGAATTAGATGGATATTCAAAGTCTGGCACCATGATAATTTGATTCTCTTCAGTTCTGCGTTTCTCGGCCTTGGTTTCCTTGGAGTCCTTGGGAAGAACATTGCAATTAATGGTGTGCCAAACAGGTCTCTCCTCTTGGAATAATCTGTCACCAATTAAAAGTTAAATAGAATGCACACAATTCAGAATAACACAGGAGTTCGCATTGCACTTTGCTCCTTATGTCAGTGCTCTGTGTTACTTGTTATCTTTTGTTTTCAATGGATCATCACAGAAAAAAATATTTTCCCAATGCAATTTCAGTGTTAGACAAAAAAAAAAATAAAATTCAACCAATTTACCGGATTAAGATTTATATCTCTAATTCATGCCAACATCAATTTAGGGTATTAGCGGTCATCTGCCATGTATTAGCAGTCATCTGGGAGTTTTCTCAAAATGCAGTTTTGAGGGAGCAATCGCAGTCCGTTGAGATTTAAGAGGAAATACAGAACTACTTATTTATTGTAGCATCACAGTCCATTGTTAGATATCTTAACAACCCCCACCCAAACACAATAAATAGTTTGGTTAATGATGCCATTGAAAGAGTAGTCATTCAACAAGAATAATGTAACTAATTGGCTGCAAACTTAAGATGAATTTGCTTTTCAAAGAAGTCGCAACCTGAACTGAGAGGATTGCCTCAGCAATCTTCTTTTATTACAGAAAATCAAGGGGCAAAGCTTAAATATGCCACATGCATTATGCTTTTAAACAACATTTGATATTAAAACTTGACGACTCATCAATTTCACAAGTGGATTTACCACAAGAGGGAGGGAGGGAGAGAGAGAGAGAGAGTGAGAGCTTACGGGTGTTTGCAAAGCATTGGGCATTGAATTGTAAGCGCATACTTGCAAGTAGACAGCTCTGTGATAGAACTAATCATAACTCTAGGTTCTGAGCATACAAATCTCACCTGCACATTAGCATTGAAATGAACGTAAAATAACATAGAACATATTACATGACTGAAAGGACAAAAGAGGCAATCATTTTATATAAATCATACCTCAGTCTCACGGGGCTGACTTGTAAGGTCACAAAGAGTCCCATTTGTGTACTGATGAGCATGATATCTACATAAACAATTCAAATATTAGTCCCTACGTTTTTCTTAGCCAAAAAGAAATTTCCCAGTTCATTATATCCATAATCATAAGCGCATAACTTAACTCTCCACTCATATCATACCTTTGAGATGCATCTTTTGCACGGGGATCCTTCAATGTAGAAATATCAGACAGATTCTGGTTGAATGCAGCTGTGGCTTCTTCGTCATAAATACCCAAAACAAATTCCTGTACCACCTGTAGTAGCATAATACATATCTCAATGACAAGGAAGCTCAAGGTTTGTACGAAATTTTTTTTTCCAAACTTGTAATGATATTAACAGTTGGCTTCTGCCATTGCTAGTAGTATGACAAGCGCAAGTCATAGACATACTGAATTGGGCACATACAATCAGATCAAAATGTTAGTGATATGTTGACTGCCTGTGACTCAACACACACAAGGATAAAATAAAATTCAACTAATATAAGTGTGCTACCACATTTAAAAGGAAAGAAAGTATACATAGAAGGCAACCGGAAAAAAATAGAAAGCTAAAAACAAGATCAAGTTAAACAAGCTTAAGCAAGTTACCTTGTCATCTTCCAGATGAACTTGTCGTAATCTCTTATGATAGCAGAATTCGTAAGACCACCAACCTTCTTGCTATACAAAATACAATCAAAAGAAACACACATGTAAGATGTGAAAATGGAAAAAAAAAATGTATTACAAGAATTATAAATAGTTGCGGTCAAGAAATAAGGGTTGCTTGTTATTTTGTACTCAGAAAAAAGTTGCTCATTAACATAAGCGCGATCAAGAAAGTAGTTAATAGCATATACTAACTCTGATGAAACATTGATCTTTTAACACTTCGAGTAACTCATCTGGTGTTTTCAATTTGACCTTTTTCTCAGTTTCCACAATCATGCTGCTTATATTCAGTTGATTAACAGGTTTTCCACTCTTTACTTTCTCGATCTTGGGCAAGTAACATAAAAACTTCTGTCCATTTTTGTTGGGCATAACAACTGACTCCTGGTCATCCTCCTGCAGAGTTGTTGACACCATATTAATGTTAAACAAAAGTAACTGTTATAAACTTACACAGAATAAACACATTCCAGAACATGAAATTGGGTGGAAGAACATGCAAAGGTTTCATGCATCAGAAGATCAAAAAAACAGTAGATTGTGCCATTGTGGCAGCAAAAGTTTCACCAACGAAACTTACCAAAACCGTTTAAATTCACAGTGGCCCTTGCAGATTAAAACCAAACTAGTAAGGATTTAATACAATGTAAACCCACAGCTATTAATAAAATTTAAGTAAAGAGAATATGATGATAGGGCTTTCAAAACTATCAAACCAATGTCAGATATCATTCGCAATCAATCTTACAAGATTTACACCAAAACAAATTTATTTTTTTTCTGTTCAAAAACATGAATATGTTGAAACCGACAAAAAATTCAGTATGCCTAATGTAACACTACACTATAATAGCCAATATCAGTAACAAACTTAGATGTATATAAAATGAACTCGATGAACAACTTAGAGTGAGTTGATGATGATCGAGGTAAGAAATCAGTCATTATGAAGTAAATGAATGAGAATAAGCATAAGCTTTCTTACAGGATGAAAAGGTGTGTCTTCAGGATGGAATTCAATCTTATACATTGGCTCACGAGAGCTGCGACCAAATGTACCACCTGCCAATTGAAGAAAGATAAAGCAGAAAATACTATTATAAAGATGCACACATGTATATTTTGCCATAGGAAAATGGTACAGTTATACAATTATTTAGTTATTTACAGTCATGCACCTGTAAACAAATACTTGACAAACATTTAGAAGACAATGATACAAGTCAGCCTCCCATAACAAATGAAATGTATCAAAACAGGTGTTGAAACTATTACATTCTAAACTGCCATAGTATACATTCAGCATTTGTGATAGATATGGTATTGCTAAACCACACCATTTTCTATCTTTATTGTCCCTTTGAGATCTCATATGCTGTATAAAGCTGTCTCGTCCCACTTGGGATGTTGACACTCCATAATGGACTCAAAAACCAAATGCCCTAGCAGGCCCCCCTGTGACTTTATACACCAATGATCTTTTATCAGCATAAACACATCCCAAATCCCCAATTACATAATAATTGACTGACATGTGAATATGTTGGGAAGATGAACATTGATACCATTTACATGAGTTTTACACTTGATCTCTACCCTCGCTCCAAAAACAAATTGCTAGCAGGTGCATTGAAAGCAGCGAATAAGCATCTAAATAATTGTCGGCAAAAATATATGCTCCAAAATGAAGTTACCCTGACTTCAAACCTTCTGTTCTTTAAAAAGCTAGCAGTTTTAACTTGGACATTTTGAGTGGCAATGTTGATTGCAAAAACACTAAACCCGATGCTATTCTAGAACTATACGAATTGGCACAAGCTTCATACTACAGTCTCCAAATGGGATTATATGTTAAGGAAAATATTAAAATCACAGAATTTCTGGCCTCATTCAGGTATGGTAGTTTAGGGTATTGAGGTTTCTAAATATAGAAAATGCAAAATTCAATTCAGTTAGTCACTAAAGCACAAGCTATCATTAACTCTATGTATTCCCACAGCAATCTTTTGATAACAATAAGTAAATCCATTAAAATTTGAGCTGGATAATAGAAAATAGAAGAGAATAACATCTCTATCGAGCTTAAATTGATAAAGAAAAATAATGAAGGAAAAACTAAAATTGACAGAACGATCAAATTAATGATAATTAAGACTTACCCGAGTGAGCTGGGAAGATCTGATCGGCTAAAACATGGTGGCAGAAAGAACAAAGAACAATGATTAACACTAAGAATCTCATCTTTATAGTGTTAGCTTCTTCTTTATCTCTAATTATAATATAATAGTAATAAACTTCAAAAAATGCACAAAATTTTTTTCAGCTTCTGGTTCCTGATTTTGGTTGAGAAAGAACAAGTAGTAGTGCCGGTGTTGACGATGATCACATCTAAGCTTCTAGACCAATCATGGTGGGCCACATCATGACTTGTTTTCCATGCTGTATAGGCAGTGACGTAGCAGGATTTCATCACAGAGGGTTCAATTTAAATTTACACTTCAAATATGATAATAGATAAAGAATAAGAGATGTAAGAGCAAAATTAATTAATAAAAATATTTCAAAAAGATGGAACAAGCATTAAAATTATACAATAAACAATAAAAATGGAATAAGCAAGCATTAAAAATTGTCAACAAGCAATTTTTTATAATTTACTGTACTTTTAACCATGCTTATAAAAAGGCCATTTTTTTTTTTTAATCCAAGATAGATATCAATCCATTAACTCTGCATATTACAAATCATATCAAATTGGGCATAGCCATTACAAGCAAATTAAGGTTTTAATTGTGAGCAAAACAATTAAAATTCCTAGCTATATAAGTACAATGCACCTGAGTCAATGATTATAATTTCTAAGAGCCTTCTTATGTCTTCTATAAGCATTAAAAATTGCATTTGAAAATTGTCAATAAGCAATTTTTTATAATTCCTTACTACTTTTAACTTTGTTTAAAAAGGCCAATTCACTGGTAACCAATATCACCACAATTCATTTCTCATTACTTAAAAACAAATGGACAAAGACATATACTCGTTTATAAAGATTTTACTTTCAAATTTTGATTTTTATATCAATTTTTATAAATACCAATTAGTTTAAATATCCAATTTTAAAAAAATATTACATAAAAAATCCTTAAATTCAATAAAAACATATTTTTGAATTAAAGAAAAACAGTTTTACAATTTCCATTTTGACTCCATTTTATTTTTAATTAGGCAAGGTTTGGAACCACAATTTTTTGAATAAGGGGGTACGTTAATTAAAATTTCATTTTAATTAGCGTCCGAATTTACCGGCCTCTAATAAATCATTTTGTTTTCCAAAAATTAAGTTAAATTTTATTTGAGAAAAAACCATTTTTTTTATTAATGCGACTAAGCAATGGTCCTATTTGGTGATTACGGCCATTTGCAACAGAAAATAAACATTCATTCACAATATGGAACCCTAAATACTGAAAATAAAACATCCACAACTAAACTCATTATTCTTTCTCTGGATAAAATAATTACAACTTGATCCCTACACAAATTACATTCTACCCTTAATACGTGGCGGAAAAATAAAACTCCACAACCCCCCACATTTATTAAAATTTCATATAGTAAATAAACATGTAAAATGCAAATAAAACCCAAAAATATGATGTATTATGAAATGGCCACTAGATTTATGTCAAGATGCAAAACGGTCCTAAGGTTCTATTTTATTTAAAATGCCAGATACCTTATTTACAAATACTCACAAAAATATGTTTATATGGACCAGATAGGAAAGACAGAAGGCATTAGCTCTTTTGAACAACTTAAAATTAAATCATTAATGCAGTGCGTTAATGATGATTACACCAAAACACATGGTTCGTGAAGGCATGATATGGGTTTTCAAAGTTAAAAACTATCTAAGAATAATCATTGGTTAGAAATTGATAAAGTATCAGATATGCAGAGAAGAAATTTCAGTTTTAAGACACCAACATATTTCGATTTTCCATGCTCGCCTGTATTCAAACCCACACTTTCAAAGGTACCGACTGTTGGCTTTGCTCTTTGAGAGACAGTTTAAAAACAAGAACAGTAAAACTCGAATCAAAGATTTCTTGGCCACCAAAGTCATGTTTATCAAACCAGAACTTTTAAGGATGAAGACCAAGTTATCACAGCGAAATGATGAAAACAAAACAGTGGTGGGTTTTGAAAATTAAGCTTTAGCAAGGGGTTATTCTTGAACATAAACAAAGACTGATTTTTAGAACAAATTCCATCAGTTTTTTGAAACAAGATAGCAAAACAAGACGCTAGGTTTAAACAACGACAAGAACACGGAATCAAAACAGCAACAGGTAACAAATCAAAAACAACGGGAGGTATGAAAACCAAGCAGCAAGAACCCAGAATTGATAATTCTAAGTTGCTTTTGGAGAATCAAGAAGAAAGGTAAGGTATTATAACACAGAAGAGAGCATTTCATATGTTTCAAAGTATGTATCATCAAATTCATTTCTAATAAATCTCAGCCATCAAACTTCTTAAAAGAACATCATCAAATCATCAACAGATTAAGCCATCAAATTAAGTAACCAAGCCAAGCATAAAAAGATTATAATAGATACTAAAATACAGAAACTAGATTTCATGAATTTTAATACATAATGTTGCTCTACCATGTTAAAGTTCTATAAATTTTAGCAAGCATTGCAATAGAATAATAACCATTTAATCAGCAAAAAAATTCAAGTTGGATCAAAAACCAAGATCATGAGAAAGGCAATTCTAATGTTGATTTACAGGTTAAAATTCTACTACATAGTCTACAAGACTACTAGCTATTTTCACTAGTTAATTCAATCACCCAACAATAAAATAGATGGAAGCAGTAATCGCAAATTCTCAATACAGTAATGTAAAACTGAAATAGGCAAACAATTCTACAATCCATTCAAATTAAAAAGGAAGATTTGAAGATACCTAAGGCCCTCAGACTGTTTTTCCAAGCTGTACGAGTACCTCCACCGAAATTCCAGAAATCTTTCTTACAGAAACAAACTATTTCCCTACTGAATATTAAGTGCTTTTTACAGAAAATTTAACTGATAACATCCCTCATTTCGAAATAGGGAGGGTTTTTGTTTGTGTTGAATACAGAAGATGAACCACAATCAATTTCAAGAACCCTAGAAAATTTTTTAAAATTCTGTCTGACCTTTGATTTTTCTGAAAATTGCCTCCCCTTTTGTTTCGGATCAAGACCCAAGGGAGGTGATGAACGGTGGCTCTCTCCCTCTGGCGTTGGATCGAGGCTGGGCACTCTCCCTTCTCGTTTCTGTTCTGCGATTTTCGAAATAAAACTTCGTTTTTTTCTTTCTGTTTTTAGTTTCTTTCGTTTTTGTCGTTTTCTTTTCTTTTAAAAAAAAAAAAATTAAAGGGGCAAAAAGGTTGTGTTTTGGTAATAAAAAAGGCTGGTTTGATTTGAACCGAACCAAACTGGTTCGGTTTGAACTAGTTTGATTTGGTTCAAGCAAAATATATTTTTTTTTAAAAAGAAAATTAAATTAATTAAAATTAATTGAAACTAATTTCAATTAAAATCAGTTTAAATTAAAATCAATTAAAAATAATTTTGTGTGGATTGAAAATTAGAAAAACCGGAGATAGGTAAGGATTCATTTCAGAAAAATGATTTTAAAAATGAGGTTAAGGAGTTTAAATAATCCGATTCGGCGAAAAACTCTGTCTGACTAAAAATCTGGAAATATCGAGCTTGGATTTTATCATCACTAAGCATTTTTCAAGGGCGAAAATCAAGCGTCAACAACCCTCCCCCAAGTTAGGATCCTGGGAAAGGTCGAATATTGAAGGTGGCTTACAAATGTCCCCTTGCAAGTCCAAGTCATTCCATGTCTTGGCCTAGTCAACAAGTGGCGGGAAAATTTCATGCACCGATTTCACAGGCGCATTTTTTACATGTCGATTTGGTGCCCCATTCAATTACCTCGCAATCCCATATTTCTGAAAAGGGTAAACTGGTAATCCAGAGGCCCATTAATATATATGGGTTATCGCATCTCTTCCCTTGTTATAAATAGGTGTTCTCACCATCCTAATCTTCCACTATCTCTAAGTTTTAAGTGCGACCTTCAACTTCGTCTATCATCTTCCTAGCAAAAAGAGCAAACTTTGTCATTCCCTTTCCAGCTACCTACTTTCCTTCCCGAATTTTTATTTGTTTAAATTCAACTTTGTCTTCCTTCGAGTCCTTATACCTTAGATCAGCCGACTGTAACTCAGCTGACAGCAATAGGTTCCCTAATGCCAGAACCTTGACTGTTGATTGCTCTTAGTCAACCCATTCCTTATTTAAAGAGGACGGCCAAGATGAAAACAACGAAGCGACCTATCGCACTTCTACCTCCGGTGCCAATACAATTCGACGCTTAGAGATTAGGTACCTCAATACCAAGTCAAGCTCCTTGATTAGTATAGAAACTTTCTACCACCTACTCCCTATGAGTTTGCAGTTCCTGAACTCTAGAGCACCACCCCAAAATCATGGGCAATGCCTCACACCTTACTTATCACCCACGAACACCTAAAATATGGTGTGTGGTTTCCTTTTTCCTTTGCATTGAAGGACTTCTCAATTATTGTCATATGGCTCCAATCCAACTTGAACCCAAATCCTTCCAAACAATATACTGCCTCCATGCCTTAGCCATGGTTAAAGGTTTTACCCTGAGCTTTCCTATGTTGGTAGAAATGTTTATTCTAGCCACTAATAGGACCAAATATAACTACCTTCAATCCCAAAGTAAGTATCGTGTCCTTACCCAAGACAAATTTTCTCTTAGTACGGACCACAAAAAATAATTGGTTCTAGTGCGGCATACCGATTGGGTGGGGGGAAGGGGGATTCTCCTTTTCCACCTCTTGGAGTAGAGGTGGCCACGGGCCGGGCCGGGCCGGTTCCGGGCCTCGGCCCGCTGGGCCACGGTTCATGCTACACTCGAACCGTAACCGGCCCGCCGAACCGGCGGTTAATTTGCGGGCCAAAAACCGGCGGTTCGAAACGGTTAAACCGGCGGTTCATGGACGGTTCGAGGAAGGGCGGTTCGGAGGAAAACAAACCGGCGGGCCGAAACAAGGGCGGTTAACCGGCGGCTCAAAACCCGGTTAACAGCCGGTTCCATTAATTTTTTCCAAAAAAAAAAATTAAGGAAAAAAAATTAGAAAATTAACTTCTAACATCAATTTAATTAATTCAAATGAACATTAAATTTTTGTGGACTCAAATTGTATGAATAATATTTTTTGAACTTCAAAATTAATAATAATTGTAATCTTTTTTTAATTTAATAGTT
>CANUEY010098703.1:0-20468 GCA_948099555.1 Croton setiger
AGTGTGGCCACTTCCCTAGCCTAGAATTATCTAGAAGAATTTCTAGAGAATTCTATAGAAGCCCTCTCTTATATTAGAGAGTTTCTAGAGAATTCTTCCTAATTCTCTCCCTATCTCTTATGTACAAGTATCATCTAGAGAATTCTACTCAACCCTAGTTGCTCTACTACATTCTAAGCCCTTCTACACTATTCTACAAGTATGTGTAAGAAATCTCCACAATATTCTAGAAAGTTCTAAAATATCCTGGACAAAAATGAAGCCCCTCTAAGGCAGATTCTCGCACTTGGCTCGGCCAAATGGGCGGGGCATCACACCAGGCTGCCTTATGTTGACTTTTTGGCCGAATTACACCTATAAGTACCCCCCAAAACCTTCATTTTCCTCTGAGCTGTGTTGACAGCCGCTCTCTTCTCCCTTATTGCCTACAGTGATTCTTCATCTCAAAGGTAATTCTTTACTGCTTTCTGCATTGCATCTTTTTGATAACTTGCATTTGCCTACATTAATCACATAAAATAAGTCCAAATCAAGCTGAAGCTAAAGAGCGGACGTCAACTACCACAGGTATACTCCGAAACTCTTTCTGTTTGATTTAATTCTCTCATATTGCATCCTGCATCATGCATACATGACATTTACATCTCATGCATACACATTTTGGCAAAATATGCCATTATAATCACTTGTTTTGGCCGTAGCGCCACCAAAATCAGATCTTTAGGCCGTAGCGCCGCTAAAATCACTTTTTGGCTATAACGCCTAAACCAACATATTTTGGTCGCAGTGCCACCCTAAAAATCGCTTTTTAGCCCAAGGCCCGACAAAACCTCTTCCCCAGCGGAAACACACAAAACACACTTTTCGGCCAAAAGGCCTAAAACTCAATCTCACCCAGCGGAAACCAATCAAATCACACTTTTGACCATGCAAGTCATAAAACTCCTTTTTTTTTTCGGTCATTAGACCAATTCAAATCACATTTTAACCACGGAAGTCATAAAACTCCTTTTTCGGCCACTACGCCTAAATTTCACACTTTTCGACCACGGACGTCGATAAACTCCATTTTCGACCACGGACGTCGTTAAACTCCATTTTTTACCACGGACGTTGATAAACTCCTATTCGGCCACAAGACCTACATTTCGACCACGGATGTCGATAAACTCTCTTTCGGCCCCTAGGCCTAAATTCACTTCTCACACACTCATAGCATACATACATGCATACACCCCCTCCATCGCCTTTAAATAGGCAAGTTCGAACTACATTGACCTTGATATCTCATTTAAAAGAGAGTATGTAGGAATATTCGAGATATAACCTCGAATAGCATGTCTCCCCACTCCCGATCATTTTGTCCAAATCATCATTCCTGCATAATATTCATTTAGGAGAAGAAACAATTGGTATGAATGCATGACATAACCTCCGAATCCACCTAGGGTTCGAAGACTAGTGCATTTCACTCATTGGGGCGATTAACCTAGAAATAGATTAATCGTAAAACGGAGTCACTAAGGGGTTCTTTTTTAAGTTTTCCCCTTCAACAAAATAAATTAAGTGGAGACTCTACACACACATTTCACCCTGAGTGAACATCCTCGGCCAACCGACTTCCTTCTCGAATCAGCCCGGCGGTTTGGAAGGGCGCACCTCCGTTAAGAGTTCACATGATGCATGAACAATTGATATATATATATAATGATAAAGGGGAATGGTGGGAAGGAAATGCATTATCTCCACCCTTATATCACCCACACACGACTTCATTTGGTCCAAAATTCCGACACCTAACCTTAGGATTTTTTGTCTAATCTCGACAGTCAACAAGGGACTTTGAGATTGTCAATTTCTCTCGCATTTAGGATAATAAATCAAAACAACAGCACAACCAATTGGGTAAAATTCCTAAATGGAAGTTCCTAAGGTCGACTATATGTGGGTTAAGTTGGGTTTGACAAGTCTTAGGCTCCGCAAACAAGGCTTTGGCTTTAGAGGCCTAACTTTTTTATATACCTGCAGGTACGATACTTACGGTTGATAAGCATTACCAATACTCCAATTAGTGTATCCAAATAAATTCGGAAGGTAGCAGACTAGTCGGACTAATAATCTTACAATATAGGTGATCAGGGTAGAACGAAGATAGAATATGCTGAAGTATGCAGTGCAATTTTCCTAATTAGTTTATAAGGAAAGCGATAAAACAAACAACAAACGACAGAAATCACTAAGCGCAATTTTTTATATTAAAAAGACTTAACTTAAAAGTTGGAAAATAAATTGGTTTAATTAACCCTTAATTACAGTCAAAAAACCTTAGGTGATAAAAAAATTAGGATTGATTGCAAAAATTCCTAGCAGAGTTGCCAATTTAATCTGTTAACGCCCACGGCGAAGCGAAAAACGGGTTTTAAGGTTTGTTTTCAAACTACGACTAAATTCTTGCTAAATTTTGATGTAATAGGGCCCACATATAGCAAAATAAAATCTTTAAATAAACTGCCCAATAATGATTTGAGTCGCCAATTGTAATGAGGCCCACATATACCAAAACAAATTTTAAGGGTGGTTACTTATATCTTTTTAAGACCGATTAATTCGACACTGCGCTAAAAATTTATCACTATTTTTTTTTTTACATAAAACCAAAATCGAACATCAACAGTTTAAATTGGCAATTGCAGTCAATCTCTAGTTTTATCACCTTAGGTTTTTTTTTTACTACAATTAAGGGCCAACTCTTTTCAAATAAACCAATTTGTTTTCCAACCTTTAAATTAAGTCTTTTTAATAAAAAATTGACGCTAGATGATTTCTGTCTTTTCTTGTTTGTTTTATCGTTTTCCTTATAAACTGTTTACAAAAATTGCATTGCATACTTCAGTATCTTCTATCTTCGTTCTACTCTTATCACCCATACGGTAAGGTTATCAGTGCAATTGGTCTGCTGCCTTCCGAATTTATTCGGATACATCAGTTGAAGTATTGGTAATGCTTATCGACTGTAAGTCTCGTACCTGCGGATATATAAAAAGGTTAGGACTCCAAAGTCGAAGCCTCACTTACGGAGCCCAAGACTTGTCAAACCTGACTTAACCCACATATAGTCGAACCTAGCAACTTTCATTTAGGATTTTTACCTAATTTTATTGCTGTTGTTTTGATTCATCATCTTAAATGCGAGAGAAATTAATAATTTCAAAGTCCCCCACTGACTGTCGAGATTAGACAAAAAATTCTAGGGTTAGGTGTCAGAATTTTTGACCAAACAAAGCCGTGGGCAATATAAGGGTAGAGAACATGTATTCCTTTACCCAGTTTCCCTTTATCATTATGTATATATAAATTGTTCATGCATCACTTAATGTGTTTTATTTCAGTCATTTTAGGAGTTAGTTCTTAGTATGACCCGTCAATCTCAAAACCGTAACCGGGTACGAGATTTGAGGGAGGTTATCAAGGAAAGGCATGCTGCCCGAATTCGAGCCTCGACCCAAGCCCGCATGGAAACTTTATCTTGAGACCATACTGTTACCCATTCCATGTTGTCATCAGGAGAACGGTATGCAGCAGAGCTAAATCCTAAAAGACCAAATACTTAGGAGTTTCTTGTTCCACTACGCATTCTGTTGAGAAATATAGTAGAGATGGTCTAGTTACAGCCATGAGCCGAGTCTTACTTGAATTCCCAGTGCTTAATTTATTTGAACCAGCGGGCACTAGCAACCTTCGGGTCATTAATGTAGCATGGAATTTTGATGCCTATAATCAACCTATCATATTAGAATGAGAATATGTGAATTTTGAAGAAAACATGTAGTAGATTTATCTTGAATGTAAAACAGTTTCATATTATAAAACATTTTCAGTTCAGTTTATATATTTCTCTTATCTTATGATAGTTAGATGGTGAGATGATAAAAATTTATATAAAAACAAAAATAAAAAATAAAAGGTTTGACCCCGCTTAAAACACATCAGTTCTAAGGCAAAAGTTAAGGGCTTTTAACAAAAAATTTTAAAAAAAGGAAGAGAGAAAATAATTGATCAGAAAATTCAAAAAGGACCGTTCAATAACAGAAGACAATTCAAATATGTTCGCTGAGACAGACTCACCTACTCAAACAACACTTTTCAAATCTCATTAGTCATTTACGTGAAAAGAGATTTACGATCCATGCTAATCTACTAACACACTAATTTGCATTTATTTGGTGTGTAAATTTTGAATTTCTACATACACTCATGCATAAAACTTCTAAAAACTTTTGTTCCACAGGCAATTATAGCTAACAATATATTCATTTGGGAAAAGCACTGAGCCAAAGTGGGTTAGAGATAAGTCTAGAAGATTAATCAGACTTATTAAACTCCCGATCCCAGAAGATTCAAAAAATATAAGCAGTATGGATGAAAGACAAGGTTTAGAAAATTCAAGTGTTGAACCTAATGAGCCCCGATACTCGGGCATAAGTTGAGATGATGCTTAATGAAATGCTGGCGGCAAAACTAGCCGAATTAGGGTTTGCTCCTCAAACCCAGACTTAGGCTCCAGCAACATCCTCTGTTCTTGAGAAAGGCAAAGAACTGGAAATCTTTGATCCGGTATCAAAAGAGCAAAATCCTGCTAACCACAAAGAACTACTAGAAAGAGCTAAATCCAGTAAAGGAGTTGTGGATATCCCTCATGAGTTGGTAAAGGGAAAATCTTCTTTGGAAGAAAAATTGGAAGCAATAAAGGAGATGAAGAGAATCAATGCTAAACTACAGACAAAGAATGAGTATGGCTTCGAGTTTGAAGAGTACGTGGGTGATGAATCTGAACGGGGACCTTCTGAAAAACTCCACATGTTTGCTAAGTTTGATGGAGATGGTGACCCCGTTGTGCATTTAAATCAGTACATTTTGATTGCTAAATTGAATAGACTACCTTCGGATTTCATGTTAGAATGGTTTTCTACTTCTTTACAAGGACCTGCCCTTTTTATGGTACCACGCACTAGAGAAGAGTAAGAAGTCAAATTGGTTGGAATTATCAAAAGCCTTTTTGGAGCAATTCTCTTTTAATTCCATGATGAATGTTAGTTTAAGAGAATTAGAGAACACCGCCCGAAATTAAGATGAATCTTTCTCTGACTATTTGAATAGATGGAGAAAGAAGGTGATTCTGATAAAAAAACAAACCTGACAAACAAGAGCTAATCAAGATCTTTATAAAAGGTACTTTGCTTCCTTTTCGTAATAAGATGTATTGCATAACTCTAAGATATTTCTCAGATGTATATAGGATGAGAGTAAACATTGAAGATCACTTGTTGGAAAATAAGATAGCAATTATGAAAAATGGAGCAAGAAATAATTGTGGTGGCGGCGGCAGTTATTCTGGTACAACTCAGAAGCAGGAGGGGTCTCTGGTCTTGGTAACTCAGAAACCGGAAGTGGCCAAACTGTGAATTTTCTTAGAAGTACTAGAAAAAGGCGTTTTTCAAATTTCAATTTGCCTCTGTCTAAGGTACTTGAAAGGTGTATTCAGAGAGGTTTGTTACAACCTCTTGAGCCACTACCGCTTCCTACCCTTTGCCTGCATTTTTCAATCCTCGGGCTTATTTTAACTTCCATCAAAAATAGGTTCATGATACTAACAATTGCAAGCATCTTAAGCATAAAGTTCAGAACCTGATTGAGCAAAGTAAAATCCCACATCCAGAACGCAGCCAACCAAGTACTATGAGAAATCCTTTGCCTAATTTCTCTCTTAATGGAGTTTATGTCATCAGAGAGTACAAAACTGAGGAAAAGATTTTGTTTGAAATCGAACAAGAAGAAAATCCAGGTGCAGCCGCAGATATTAAAGTGGTTAGCCAGGATAAGGTAAATTCTGAAAAAAAGGTAGTCAAGGAAGTGTTAACTATAGGTTTCTAGGACAGTGATAGTGAAGGAGAGTCCCAAGATTTGTTGAAAGAGCCAAGAGTTAATATTAAAGCCAATTTTGAATTTTGGGGTAATGATATGGTTAAAGCTTCTCAAAGTATGTTAAAATTTTAGGAAAGAACAGAGAGTAAAATGAAAGATGGTCAAGTCGTCTATGATTTCTAGGACGACGAAGAGAAAGAGGAACCTATCCATAGCTTGACTCGAAGTGGTCGAGTATTTAAACCAGTTAAATTGAATGCTGACCAAGATAAAGAAAAAATAGCAGAAAAACAGAGCAGAGAAAATGAGAAGAATAGAGAAGAAAATAGACAGATAATCACAGAAGAAGTTTGTGGAAAAGAAAAGAATACAATTGTGGCTGAGAGAATGTATGAGAAGAGATTTGATCCTAAAATCCCAGATGGTACTGATGCAGAATTAGTACTTAAGCAAGAATAAAAGCATATGTGAGTATATGGGATTTAATCATGGCTTCTAAAGGCTATAGAGAGACTCTGTTATGTGCTCTGACAACTGCAAAGGTTTCAACAAAGGTAACTATGGAAGATCTGGTGGCTTTAATTCAAAAGCCACAATTTGAAATTATTTTTTCTAATAAGGATCTTCAACAAAAAGGAAGAAATCACAGTAAGCCTCTTTATATTCAAGTAGAGATAAATGGTCATTTGACTTGGAATGTAATGGTGGATAATGGTTCCGCCATAAATGTTTGCCCTTTGAAATTGTTGTTAAAGTTTAAAATAGAACCAACAAAATTAGAGCCATCAAATATGATAATCGAAACATATGACAACACAAAAAGGGATGTTGAGGGAACTTCCGTTGCCAAGAATACAAGGTGGGGCCGGTTGAAAGTATTGTTCAGGTGACTGTGTTGGATATCCCTGCCACTTTTGCTTTGTTGCTTGGAAGACCTTGGTTTCATCCAATTGGAAAAGTGCCGTCAACTCTCCACAGAAAAATCAAGATACCCTTTGAGAATCGTGGGTGCACAAAAAGAGGCAGACATCGCCTTATTAAGGGAAACTAAGGCAAAGATATCAATGACGGGCTTTCAAATAGCTATTCTTGAACTTGACAACAAAGGAGAGCGAATGATGAAGAGATTCAACTAAAAACAAGGTGATGGTTTGGTAAAATATGGCCAAGGAGTCAGAAATCCACTTTCAATCTCTCAAATGGTTGGTAAAAGAGCCGGGCTCGGTTTTACTGGAGGTAAGATATTCAGGAGCCAGAATGAAAAGAAGGCCTTGTTAAACAGTTTTTTACTATTGTGGCTTATGAAGATTTTCAATTGGAAGGAAAAACTTGTCCTGATCTCAGGGTATTTATGGCATATTTTCAAGATACAATCCTCTATTCTTCGTCGTGTTCTTCCGAGAATTTGCTTAAAGGGCCTGAGGAAATGAATGAGTTTTTTGAATCAACTCCGACTTGGGGAAGCTGGTCCAAGGGTTTGAACACCTTTTGGGGGTCAAGGGTCAAGCTTCATAAGCAATGGTGCACGAGTCAACAAGGAAAGAAGTTGGAGAAGTACTGGTTGAGGAGATCTTGGTCAAACTTGTCAAGAACTCATTGAAGAAATTGTAAACAATATGACTATGGAGAAGCTCAACATTAAAGAAACCGCCATAGAGCCAAAAGAAACACAAACAAATGAAGTGACTGAACTCACAAAAAAGGATACCCTACTTGCACCGGAACAAGAGATGATTGAACCAACTGTTCGTGATGTCAAAGATTGCATTGATCAGTCTTTCGAAGACGAATTGTCCTATGATTTGTTTTTTACTCTTGATGTGTGACTTTGAGAACAATTATAGTGGTTTACCACTGCTTTTCAATAATATTGACATGAACTTTGCTTACATGTGTGATCTTTTTCATTATGATTCTTTGCATTTTTCCAATCATTTCATGCATATCTTTAATATTAATGCATCACATCATATTGAATTTAACTTAAGCACAGCTGAAAACCCAAACAATATTGAAATCGAATCAGATTTTAGAACCAAAATTATAAAAAAATTGAAAGTTTACCTAAAGAAAAATGAGAAAGCCTTTGCTTGGAGCTACGAGGATATGTCAGGAATTGATATATCAAACTGATCTAGATAAGAAATCGGTGAAACAGAAAAAAAGATAGATAAGACCGGAATGAGTAGAAAAGATTAAAGCTGAGATCACCAAGCAATTAGAAGCTGAATTCCTAAAAGTGGTACATTACCCTGAGTGGTTGGCTAATATTGTTCCGGTTCCAAAGATGGATAGAAGGGTCCGGATGTGCATGGATTACAAAGATTTAAACAAAGCCTCACCGAAGGACGATTTCTCACTTCCTCACATCGATGTGTTGATAAATAACGCTACTGGCAAGAGCTATTATTCTATTATGGACGGCTTTTCAGGATATAATCAAATAAAGATGGCATTAAAGGTAAAGCAAAGGTGGCTTCTACTACGGAATTTGGCACTTTTTGTTATGAAGTCATGCGTTTGGTCTGAAAAACACTAGAGCAACGTATTAGAGGATGGCCACCATATTGTTTCATGACATTGATCCATAAAGAATTAGAAGTATACATTGATAATATGGTGATCATGACCAAAACTTCGAAAGAACGTGTGGCTGCTCTTGATAAATTCATGAAAAGAATCATAAAATACAACTTAATGCTAAATCCCAATAAATGTGTATTTAGAGTGATCTCTAGGAAATTACTTGGTTTTGTGGTAGGTCCTGAGGGCATCAGGATTGATCCTGATAAAATTAAAGCCATTCAAGAAATGGAACCACCAAAAACAGAAAAACAAGTGAGAAATTTTATTGGGAAAATACAATATATCAGCAGATTCATTTCCAAATTATCAGTCACTTATGAGCCAATCTTTCGATTGTTAAAGAAGAACCATCCGAGAAATGGAATCAAGAATGTCAGGAAGCCTTTGAGAAAGTCAAAACTTATCTTTCTAATCCACCAGTGTTAAGCCCTCTTAAATCGGGAAAGTCTTTGATTTTGTACATATGTCAGTTGAAGATTTAAGAGTTGGAGCAATATTGGCACAAGCTGATGAACCTGGGATTGAAAATGCTATTTACTACATTAATAAGAAATTATTTTCAACTGAAGTGAGATATAGCTTGATTGAAAAAACATGTTTGTTAGTAGTTTGGGTTATTAAGAAGCTGCAACACTACTTCAAATCGTACAAAGTCACAATAATGTCAAAGATGGATCCAATTCAATACTTGTATAAGACACCGACATAAGGGAAATTTCCCCAGTCTAGGAAACGGAAGGACATGCTTCTAGGATAGAAGCGGAGGATAAGACATTGCAGAAAAGGAAAATTCAAAGAATGTTGAAAATAAGTGAGAATCCAATGAAAGCAGTTTAAACAACTAGAACGCCAAGTTTCGTCAGTAAAGGTGTGAAGAATGCTAGCAGATCATTTTAGTAGTCCATTGGGTGATTAATTGCAAATAGCAAGAAAAGAACAAATGGATAGAAGGAAGCAAATGAAGGGAACATGATGAAGAAGTTGATTACCATTAACCTTCAATTTATAGGAAAAATGAATTAGTGAAGTGGGATGAATGCATTTAAGGAGTTTCAAACATAGTGATGCACAGAGAATATGATTCAGAGATGTTAGTACGTTCATGGCACGCGGGCCGTTGGTAATCGTGAAAGAAATGTTAGTGCAGCATCATTTAAGGCTGCAGATGAGTTGTCAAATCAATAAAGAGGCCTCGCGTGGCTGAGATGTTCTGACAAACGGTACAAGTCATATGCGCAATCAGACAATCGCGCAGGAGGCAATCTAGTGGACAATTTAGAGTGGTTGCAGTTCAAGCAATGAAGTATTAATTTTTATCATTTATTGTGGATGAGCAACTTCTAATCAAGAGTGGTGGAGACTCCAGAGCCTAATCGTGAGATACGCATTTGGGTTTGGACAATAGAAAGCCGAATTCGTTAAATTGTGAAGGAGTCATTTCCAATCAAGAGTGGTGGAGACTCTGGAGCCTTATCGTGAGATAAGCATTTGGGTTAGGACAATAGAAAACCAAATTCGTTAAATTGTGGATGAGCCATTTCCAATCAAAAGTAGTAGAGACTTTAAAACCTTATTGTGAGATAAGCATTTGGGTTCGAACAATAGAAAGCCAAATTCGTTAAATTGTGGAGGAGCTTTTTCCAATCAAGAGTTGTGGAGACTCTGGAACCTTATCGTGAGATAAGCATTTGGGTTCAGACAATAGAAAGCCGAATTTGTTAAATTGTGGAGGAGCCATTTCCAATCCGGAGTGGTGGAGACTCTAAAGCCTTACAGTGAGATAAACATTTGGGTTCGGACAATAGAAAACCGAATTCGTTAAATTGTAGAGGATCCATTTCCAATCAGGAGTGGTGGAGACTCTGAAGCCTTATCGTGAGATAAGCATTTGGGTTAAGACAATAGAAAACCGAATTCGTTAAAATTTCTAGGAGCCATTTCCAATCCGGAGTGGTGGAGACTCTAGAGTCTTATCGTGAGATAAACATTTGGGTTCGGACAATAGAAAACCGAATTCATTAAATTGTGGAGGATCCATTTCCAATCAGGAGTGGTGGAGACTCTGGAGTCTTATCGTGAGATAAGCATTTGGGTTAGGACAATAGAAAACCGAATTCGTTAAATATGGAGGAGCCATTTCCAATCAAGAGTGGTGGAAACTTTAGAACCTTATCGTGAGATAAGCATTTGGGTTCGGACAATAAAAAGCCGAATTCGTTAAATTGTGGAGGAGCTATTTCCAATCAAGAGTTGTGGAGACTCTGGAATCTTATCGTGAGATAAGCATTTGGGTTCAGACAATAGAAAGCCGATTTCATTAAATTGTGGAGGAGTCATTTCCAATCAAGAGTGGTGGAGAGTCTTATTATGAGATAAGCATCTGGGTTCAGATAATAGAAAGCCGAATTCGTAGTCATTTCCAATCAGGAGTGGTGGACTCTAGAGCCTTATCGTAAGATAAGCATTTGAATTCAAAATGATGGAACTTTTGGTGCTTCTATCAAGGGATGAACATCAGTCAAAAGTGGAGCAATGAGTTTTTAACAAAATTAACCATACCCCGAGGAAAGAATCTCTACCTTAGCGTCGATTGTTACTTTGATAAAAATTCGTGCGAAATACAATTTTATATTAAAGTGGGTGCAAACTGTTAACACTTAATTTTTGCCCCAAAAATAACCGATGATTATAAATGCCCAAACTCGATGAGATTTCCAGAATTCTAAAACAACTCAATGTCTTTTTGTTTTCAAAAAGAGTTTAATGTTTTTAATCTTAAAAATTATCCTTTTTTTAAAATATATTTTAGTGTTTTATTTTAATTTCAAATTTTAAAGGTCTTTTAAAAGAAAAAAATTTTTGATTTTAATTTTAGTGTAATTGTTACTTTATTAAATTTTGGTTTTTGTCTTATTTTATTTAATTTTCAAATTAAAAAATTAAATTTTAATTTTTAAAAAAATGAATTTAATAAGGAAATGAGAGAAATTTGAAGAAATTGAGAAGAAAAGGGTAATTTTGAAAGAAATTAGAAGAAGAAAGAAGGAATTCAAAGAGGAAAATAGAAAGGAATGGCGTGATTGAAAAAGGAAGAGAAGAAGAGGGGGTGAAAAGAAGAAAAATTCGAAAAGAAGGTAGAAAACAGAATAAGGAAAATAAGGTGGAATCGAACCGAAATTGGTTCAATTCAAGATTTGTTCTTCACTGGAATTAAGGAGTTAAAACGCAACGTACAGGTCAATACGGTGTCGTTTCAATAAAGGGTTAGGCAAAAAAAAATTAAGGCACCACCATTTTAGTAAGAAACGTCGTGTTTCCACCAAAACACAATAGTATTTGATGATACACAGAAGGAACGTGCGTTTTCCCACTGAAATCAAAACAGAAAGGAAGAAAGAAATTGAGGAAGAAGAGAGTCAAAGAGTGAAATTGAAAATGGAAAAAGGAGAAGAGCAGAGTGATGAACACAGATGAAAAGTGAGAGAAGAAAGGAGAAGCAAGAAAATGAGAAAATCAAAATGCAAATTTTGTACCTAACAGAAAACGGAGAGAAAAAAAAAGTTGGATAGGAGCATAACAGAAAAGGAGAAGGAAGAAGAGTGAGTGCGGGCCCGCCGAATAAAGGGGAAAAGAACGACAGCTTGAAGGTGGAGAGGAGCGGGCTGAAGCCTATGAGAGAGCAGTGGCCATTCCAGCAGAGGGGAAGGAATTTCTGGAGAACTAAATCTTAGGGAGAGAGCTTTCTGGAAATCCAACACTGAAGAGAGAAGAAAGAGTTCTTTTGTTATTTGCTTTCTATAAAGCTAATTTGAGTTTTCAATTCCGAATTTTATTTGAAATTGAGAATCAAAGAAAGCTTTGATTTCATTTTTGTTTTCAATCTTCTTTTCTAAAAATGAACTTGGAGCTGTAAAGACATTAGATTCTATTGAATAACAATTGGCTAAAATTGAGGTACTCTTAACACTTTTATTAATTTTTCAATTTTGTTTAAGGTGAATGGAGATATTTGGGAGCCGGATTGAGTTTATTGGAATTTATTTATTTTAGTATGTTGTTTTCCTTGTTTTGGTTCTCTTTATTTTCCTGTTAAATTCTAGTGTTTAATCTTCTGTTAATGTTCTTCAATAAGTATTGAATTTGTTCTTTAAGTTTATCTTATCACCTGATTATTGAATATCATAAGTTGGTTCTCTGGATTTCTTGAGTTTGTATGCTACCATTATTGATTCTTCTTCATGCTTCCATCAGTTTTCTTAATTTGTTAAAGAGTGATTTCTTAGTTTAGTCATCAATTCATATTGTATTCAGTTGATAATTGTGATTTCTGTTTTTCATGTCTGGCTTTCAAATTCATATTCTGTTCAATGAAACTTCAATCACAAATCAAAACCAGTTTTGAGAATATGTCTAAGGGATCTTGCTTGGCCTCACTATTTTGCTTAGTAGGATGTTTATCATGTTGATTTAGCCTTATTCCTATTCCGTAATAATCATTTTTCCTAATTGTTGTTATTATTAGTCTGTTGATTAAAGAACCAGTTCAGATTAAGATAAGGTTGTGATGTTTACATTACTCAATCTATCTTCATGAATTAGAAATCATGGTAGAAATGAATGAGATGATAGACTGTCTTAGGTCCCTCTTATATATGTTGGATTCTTATTACTGCCATACTTGTTTATTCCAATTTTTTTTAGATTTTTATTCCATTTTTAGTAGTTACATTCACATTTTCTGGTTTAATATGTGCTTCTGGTCAACATAGGTAATTCTTAATCCTGAGCAAACAACTATTACCATTAATTGTCATTGTGTCCCTAACTATTTATGTAGTCAGTTTGAGGTTTGATTTTATATTATCTGGTTTATTTTTGTCAATTATCTCCTCTATTACATGAATATGTTTTTAGTCTATGTTTTTAGTCTTTGGTTAAACCACTGTCAATGCAAGGTGTGTGGATGTTTTATTGCAATCTGTTTCATTATTTCTCCATAAACAATCTACATATGTTTTGTTAGTTACCATTAATCTATGTTTGCATGTCGATGATTCATGGATATTATGTAATTGCCTCTAATTTGTTGCAGTCTGAAATTGATGTTAATTTACCTTTAATCTTATGAATATAGATGTTTTCATAAAACTTACAGAGGTTGTTTTAGAGTGTATTATTGGTTACGTACTGCAATTCATAACATTCATGCTTGCATATCAATTTCTATTTATATTTTGTTTCTTATGTTGTCATATTCCTTGTCGTCCCTTATTTTTTCAAATTGTTAAAGTTAATGCCTATTGGTTAAGCATAAACATCTTGTATTCTTATTATTTATTGTTAAATCAATTATCATTTAATTTTTCTAGTGCAATCGCATTATGCAAAATGTATTTTGTTGTTTCTGTTAATTTGGTTATATTAATTGATTATTGTGAATGACAAGTTTGTATGATGGGAAAGACTGCATGAATAGAAGACTGTTGTAATTAGATAAGGGAATGAAAAATGGACTGAATGGGAAAATCTTTATGTATAGGGGACTGTTTTATAATTTACCAAAAACAGAAGCATTATTTGGTAAATTTTCTGTTATGTTTTTATAATTAAAATTTATTTGAGGTAGATTTCCAAGACAGTATGATAAAACATTGAATTAGGAAATTTGAGACAATTTCGTAATTTTTGAAAATTGGGGAACTAAACTAAAATTTTACATGACGTAATTTCAAATTGCTAATTTTTGCATGTTTTATATATTTCATGGATGGTTTTTAAATAAATGGCATGATTTAAGGGTTGATTTGATAAGTTTCCAAATTTTAGGGACTAAATTGTAATTTATTTAAATTTTGAATTTTTTTGTAATTTTGCATGTTTGCTTCAAATATTTTAATTTACTTATTTTGGAGTGTTCGATTTAATTTGGGGATTAATTTAGGTAAAATGTAATTCATTAAGATGAATTTATAATTATTTTCTCTTTCGGAAAAAGAATAATTAGATATAAGGAATGAACATTTTAATTTCTGCAATTTATTACTTTTTACTTTGTGTTATGTGCAAACGATATCGCTAGTTGGCTTTTTAATAAATCATAACTTAAAATTTAAAATTAGATTAGTTTTTCGTAAAAAAACTAAAATTGATTTTCGAAGAGTGGCGACTTAAATCTTTTTAAAACCGACTAGTTCGACACCGCGCTAAAAAGTTTTATCACTGTTTTCTATTTTGACATAAAACCAAAATCAAACATCAACAGCAGCCTAACATAATCATAGAGCCATATAGTCATACAAAAATACAATTGTACAGACATACAGTATTACAGTCCTTTCTTATCACCTAGATTCCATATTTAACCTATTAGAGCATGATTTGATTTTTATGTAAAAGTGTTGTCATTTAAAAAGATGTATTGATACATATGACATGTGCACTACGTGCATTGAATATGAAGGTCATCCAATAAAATCATCCAAGTAATTTATACTGTTTGAATGTATGTTTTCTTTTTGTTTATCTCTTTTGAAGTTAAAATATCTACTAGGCTTAATTGGCTCAGCAACAGGTATTAGAATTGAGATCTTGAAGAGTCTTTTCCACAGCTGTTGCAGTAGTTCAATTTGTACTTTGATATTTTTAAATCATGGCATATACATGCATATAGTTAGGCGCATAATAATTGTTTATCTAAAATTTGTAATGTAATTAAAATCTTACCTATGATATAAGTATTAAATTTTTAAGTATATAGTATTGTATTCAATATGCAGAATGATATTAGCATGACAGGTTAATAGATTCAATCAATTATACCGTTTTGACTCGATTCATCTAGAAATTCAGGCGGATTGGAAAGGGACACTACATTCCTAGTTTAATCTAGCCCATCATATTCAAACACATTGAGTATAACTTCGTTTAGCTATAATCCAACTCACCAACTCACAGGTTTCAGCCCATCAAGGTTTTGACCCATAGAGATTAGGTTATCTTTTATCCTTAAGCCATTTTTCAACCTATATCTCTAAATCCTATACCTTTGAATCCTTAACCAATCATTATCTCTCGTCAATTAAGTCTAAGTACCATAGTCTTTGTCCACCCATAATCACCAACCATGGTTTTCAACCCATATTCCTAAAGCCTTAATTATTCAAACACTCACATCTTTATTCACCATTACCTTTTCCCTTCTACTATAATAATGAACCGTTCACACGATTCCTCACCACCCACACCTAAATCTCTTGCCCTTTACGTATTAAATCTAATCATACATTACTCAAAGCTCTAGACATTTAAAACTCTCATAGACAAAGCCCTACAAATCCTATTGGGATGCCTATTTTTTCGTTCAAGCCCTCATTCGTTCTTCTTAACTTTCCAGCCTAAATCAAACCCTTCATACCCTATTTCTTCACAACCTAAAAAAAGGATACATTTTCATACTCACCATAAGCTAGCCCGAATTTTCACCCATGGTGCCTTTGAGTCAAGTCTTTCCAAGTCCAGTTCATGTCAAGCTTAGGTTTTTCCTATTTTATTTCTGTCGAGCCAAACACCTTGTATTGTTTTCCTTCTTTCAGAATTCACAAGTCTATCGTCTTTCCATTCTAAGTCTATTCTACCTATCATTTGGTCGTGTCAAGTCTAAACCTATCTTTCTCTCCATCTGTCATAAGTCTACAATAAGTCTTTCTTCTAAAAACTCTATAGCAAATCATTCTCTATCCACTCGTCATTTTGAATGTCAAGAAAAATATAAAAAAATAAAAAGATAAATAAAAACAAAACATTTAAAAGGTTTAATTAACTTTGACACACAAGTCTTGCTCACATTGTTTGTCATAGTTCAGAGTTCATCATAATTTATCTCAATTCAAAAAAGCTCATCTCACAACAAGAATTCCATGACCCCAAGCAAACATTCCAAAGTCTCTTTCACAAGATTCAAAGCAAAAGATGATAAGGAAAAGCTAGACATCCAATCTGTCACTAAGATGGCATGTCATCAAAAGATACCCATTCAAAACAAAAGCCCTGTAAAATGCCAAATTAGGGGCATCATCCATTTTTCCTCCAAAAATTGGGGGCATCACCCACTTTCCAAATAAAGTGTCAACCATTCTTTGGTTTGTTATTACTCTTTGCCATTCAAAACAAGTCTCACTCCCTTATCAGTCAAATAGTAAAATTGAAAGAATCAGCCATTCTTTTACTCCAGAAATTTTTCCTTTGGAAAAAAAATCCCTCATAAAGTCTTTCTAGATAAAATATGCCAAACCATCCTTTGGTTTGTTAATTCACTCAAACTTTCTTCACCATTTCTGCTACTCGAATTCCAAAGCCAAAGTCTCCGCTAATTCACAAAGTCAGATTCTCAAAAACATGAAGACAAAACTTGCAAAAATAGTTTGAAGATCAAATTCACAAAGGTAGTTACAAGCCACAATCAAGCATCTTAGTTACACGTCACACACCTTCAAGTGATGAAATCGAGGATGAAAGGTCAAGCATTCTCACTTACAAATTACGGGCAGCAAGTGAGGAGAACTCAAACCAGCGGTATGTAAAAAGGTCAAGTATGTAAAAATGTTAAGAGAAGAATGATGTCACTTCAGCATGGATCAAATCTAGCAGCAAGTAATAATCAGAACTACGTGGGAAGTGTGCAAAAGGTTATCTAATGAAGGAAAATAGAGAGAAAAAGAGGAAACTGTGTGCTTTTGCTAGTTTGTTATTCCGTTGAATTAGTTCAAATCAATCTCTTTCATGATTTCATTTTTAAATTAATTTCAAAGTCATCTTAATCCATCTATTATTGTGACTTTACTGTTTCTATACTTCCACCTTTTACATTAGTCTAACCTGTTTAGATTTCTCAAGACCAAAACAGTAGTAGAATGAGAATTGAAACCTTGGAGAAGGGCATCGCAACCATTGATGAATCATTTACCTCTATAAAGGTCTATAACCAATGCCTGCTCTCCAATTTACAAGAAAGCCTAAAAGAACTTAAATAAGTTATTTTAAAATGAATACATAGAAGCCACTCTTATGAGATGGCATATATCCATAGAAGAAAAATAGTTAAGTCCATGAAAAAGAAAGAAATTCATCATGGAATAATTATAGAATGCATGATATTGCTATCTACAATCCTATCATACAACAAAACCCATAAGAAATATTTGGTTTTCTTTTTCAAGAAGAAGGGGCTGTAATCAAAAGAAAATAATAAAAAATAAACTAATTTAAAACAAGAATATATTATTATTTGTATATTTTTTGGCTGAAAGTCATTTATATTATCATTAATTTTAAAAAGCTTCAATGTCACAAAATTTCTCATAATATTTATTAGCTTATCAAGTGTTTAAAGCATACATTGTTTCCCTCTCAATTGCAAGCCTGTGGACCTTCTAAAATTCATTGAGAGAAGTTTCAGTACTAAGAAATTAGAAAATATAACCCAACCTCTCGCAAAAAATGGTCAACCCAACCATTAATTATAGATTCATTATCAAATAAAAGGATACAATATGCATTGCATTGTGCTTAACAAGAGTAATATGCCTTTTGAATCCTAGTAACAAAACATCAGATGTGGCTGAGCTTAATGAAAGTTCAAAGCTTTTCCAGGAAGTAACTCAGCTAAATAAATTCCTTTTATAAAGCAATTGATAAAATTCTCCATGTGAAATAGCTAACATTCTTGATATCAATACTAAAAATCTCAAAAAAGTAACCCTTCTTAGGCTGTTAGGCACCAGCACCGACCAGTAACCAATAATCCAAGATGTTACAATGTTTTCTAAGACTAATTAAAGCGATTAAAAAGTTTAATTCGAATTAGGAGAAAATAATCAAAAAGTTCGAATTAGGAGAAAATAATCAAAAAGTTCAATCCAAAGATTTGATAATAATTATAACAATAAATACAAAACTTACCAGTATACCAAAAAGGACAACCATCGAAGGAGGGGAAACAATGATAAGCGACATTGGCAGTGGGAGCAACGACTGGCAGTGGACTAGAGTAGATGGCCTACAGTTGGAGCTGGAGCGGCTGTTATGGAAAAAGAAACAGAAACAATTTCATCGTTACTTCGTGGGAAGAGAAAAAGAATTATCAATATTCATTTTCTATATTTGAAAAATAAAAAAAGAATTTCGAAAAGAATCTAACCTGAACAAATAAAAGGAGTTGTTAACTATAAATAGAAATAGAAACTTCGAACAGATGTGTTGGCAGAATCGACAGATAGAAGCTTCGTCTTCAACATCAATGGTTGAGTAAAATGGCTAAGTCGAAAGTGAACTGAACAATTGATTAAGCTTCATCTTCAATAATAGATAGAAGCTTCGTGAAAACAAATGGAAGAGAAGAGAGAGTCTTTGATGTCTCGAACAGAAGAGAAAGAGAGCAATGGATAATTTCAATTAGGGTTTAGATTGAAAGCAAAAATAATTAGAAGAGACAGGAGAGCACAGGACATTTGGAATTACCTCAAAAATAGGACTTATCTAGAGGGATCCTCCAAAGAACATTAAGGCAACAGACTATCTCTTCATTGGAGACATGCTTTATAAAAGAACTTGGAACAAAATGCACCTAAAATGTGTAGATGAAGTAGATGCCAAGTCAATTATGGAATATGTGCATAGCGGAAAATCTGATCTACACATGCATGGAATGACACTTGCTCAAAAAATTATAAATTTGGACTACTACTGGCTAACCATGAATGCAGATTGCATGAAACATGTGCAAAGGTGTCATGAATGTTTAGATTTTGCTAAACTACAAAGGCAACCACCAGTTGCTTTGAACCCTATCACTTCACCATAGCCCTTCACCACGTGAGGGATTGACCTAATGAGTAAAATACATCCTAAAGCTTTAAATGACCATCAATTCATATTGGTAGCCGTGAATTACTTCACAAAATGGATTGAAGCAACCTCTTACTCAGATCTAAATGCCAAAAATGCAACACAGTTCATCCATACCAACATCTTTTGTCGGTATGAAACACCTTTTGAAATCATCACAGATAAAGGGTCTCATTTCAAAAAAGAGTTTGCAGACTTATTGAAGGATAAGAAGATCTAGCATCATAAGTCTTCCCCCCTACAGACCACAGACAAATGAGGTTGTAGAAGCAGCAAACAAGTCCATAAAAGTCATCCTACAAAAAATGGTTTAAAACCACAAGGGTTGGCATGAACAGTTGCCCTATGCCTTATGAGGTTTCAAAACTACTCTCTAAACTCCCACTGGGGCAACCCCGTATTCCTTGGTGTATGGAATAGAAGCGATACTACCCATTGAATTCGAAGTTCACTAAGCCAGTGTAACAACTTAACCTATAACCCTTATGTCAAAAAACATGCCTTTTTTTTTACATTCTTAACATGTAACATAAGAACATCTATGCTTTAAGACTCCACAGTAATCAATTTTACAGGTAACACCGAACCCGTAGACATATTAACATATTAAAACTCTACATGTAATGTAATGACGTCTATCATGCATATGACATGCCATACATTATTTACTATATCATTAATTCGTTTAATCATAGGCATTATTAATATATTACAAACCATATGAGAAAAATGACACAAGCCAGGAACCATTAAAGCTAGCCAATGGACCTATCACAAGGAACATGACTAAGAAATATCAAACTAGGATGGACATATATGCTCAAGAGGAGGTTTCTAGAAGAATCCAAGACCAAACAAGTATGAAAACGGAAAGGGAACTTAAAGAATCAATCAAGTTCATTACCTTACTTGAAGTGGCCATGGAAAATAGAAAAGAAAGGGCCAATTTCGAAATTTGGCCAAGGCAAGCCTGAAGAAAACGATTTGAAGGCCTAAAGTTGTGGGAGAAGGCCGAAATAGGGGCTGCCATGTATGGCACGTTTTTGGGCTTAATTTTT
>CANUEY010098792.1:0-11562 GCA_948099555.1 Croton setiger
GCAACTGATACCATAAATAGACAAATATATTCAGTATAACACAAATATTCAGTATTGCATATACTAAAAAATGTAATTGACATAAACAAAATTATATAACATAGTATATATGCTACATATATACTGTCATATATACCTAAAAAATGAGGTATATATGAAACATATATACTGCTCTATAAATAACAATTTAAACACCTTTATGCTTCATCATTTTTTAAGAAGTCAAATAAAAAAAATATAGCTTTATTGAAACAAAATATATGAACACAATCCAGAAACAGGAAACATTCATAGCTCTATGCATAGTATATATAGACTGGTTATATGAATGAGTATATATGACAGTATATATAACCTATATATACTGGTCTGAAGATGTATGTTTTCTTTGTGTGACCAATCTGTTTATGAATGAAGTTTTATATATGAATGTTATCTGTGCTTGCTTGAAATATATTTATTATGTTGCAGTATATGCAAAGTATATACAGGCTATATATATTGGTTATATGAATGAGTATATATGACAGTATTATAACCTATATATACTGGTCTGCAGATTTATGTTTTCTTTATTTAATAAATCTGTTTGTGAATGAAGTTTTATATATGAATGTTAACTTGAAACAAACTAGAAACATATTTAATAATGCCACAAACCAGAAACATTCTAGAAACAGAGAATATTCATAACTCTATTAATAATCAAACAGAAACAGATTTAATAATCAAACAATTCAAAAACAAAGCACACTCATGAACACAAAACAATTGTCAAAACAGAATTAATAATGAAAAAGCAACATACCTTCAAACAATCACAGAAACAATTAATCACCAATGTTGATGAAAACATAAGAATCCGATCACCAATGTTGATGAAAACACAGTTGAAAACAGAAACAAAATCCAATCACCAAATGTTGATGAAAAATAATAATTCAATTACACATATTAAATGAAAAAATAACTTGAAAGGAGACTGTGAAACTTAATTTTTTAATACTTATAATTGAAGAACAAAACAGCGACAAATAGAAAAGAAAAAATGAGAAAGATGAAAGACAACTTCTGCTTCTAACGACTGAAGTTTCTGCTTCTAAAGGAAGAAGAATACTGTGAAAGATGGAAAAGAAAGACTACAAAAGATGGAAGAAGAAGACTGCAAAAGATTGAAGAGGAATAATTTGAAAGATCGAAGAAGAACAGGAAGAATTCTGCGCAACAGAAAGAACGAAGAGGAAGAGGAAGAATACTGGTTAACGGCAAAACGAAAAAGAAGAATACTTGTTAACAGCAAATATAACGGGATTGCTTCTAAGGTTATTTTAGTTCAATTATAAAAATATATGTTATTTTTTTACTTTTTTTAAATTTGTGCTATTTAATTTTTTTTAGGCAAATAATATGTTATTTCATACAAATACCCTTATTCATTTTGCCCTTATACTTTTAGGGCATTGACTTTTTTCATACCGCCTAATGAGAGGTCCTGATAGTAAAATGAATGGGAACATTTAGCGATTTTTAGATTTTTATGATTTTTATTAGTTAATGTATTTTTTTAAAAAAATAAATATATAAAAAAATATAAAATTGTATAAGTAGAGATGCCTATGTGTCATGCTCACTGGAGCTCTGCCTCCACATGTAAGCAGTCTGCCAGAGCTCCACCGAATAGCAACTAAAACGCACAGTTTTAATGAGTTTAGCAAATGACCAATTTTAGGATTTGAGCTAGTGAAATGAAAAAAAAAAAAAAAAGAGTCGAATAACCAAAATAGAAATGGTGAAAGAGTTCGGCAACTAAACATACCATTATCCTTATTTTTATAGAAGATAAGCAAATTTAAAATTCCTGTGACGTCATCATCTAGGAAAATGTGAAAAGAAAAAAACTCACGCCTAATGTTTCGTAGCTTCAAATCATCATGAAAATCATACACTGATCTTTTAGCTGAAAAGTTTTTTTTTTTTTTTTTTTTTTCATTTTCTAAAATTATACACAATTTATTTAAGTGTTTTGTAACTGGAACTCGCGATTAGTGTTATAAGGATAAATTTACTTGGATTTAGACTAGCCAATATTAAAAAAATGGAACTAAACTATTAATTTATTTTAATTTGTATATCCTTGGTTGTATAGGATTTTTAGTTGAGGTGAGTTTTTAGATGACATCATCTTTCACATTTTCCTACGAGAAGAAAATTCACATTTTCCAACTAATAATGAAACCGTACAAATTCGGTTCGGATGACATTGGCCACTCATCGGAAGGCTTGAAACCTAACGCTGACCACTGTAACCGTCAAAAAATTACTAAAACCAAATATTCATGTTTTCCTGTGAACATGCTTTGGATTTTTGACTTATACTCGAAGGGAACAGGTTAGAATCACGTCGGTAGCAAAATAATCAATAGAAACCAAATATAAACCGTCTAGAATAGGTAGGAAACTCGACTAAAAGTGGATGGTTGATGATTTCAAGTGGCGGCGTTGCAGATTTTCGATCATGATTTTGACAATCTTCCGATGGTCGACCGCTACTCTGAGGGTACCAGAAGACTCACCTGCGCTAGAGCTTTTACCAGTACTCTCCAATTGTCGATCGAATGCTTCTAGGGAAGGAGCCGGCGCGGCAGAAGTGAAGCTAGGTTTTTGGTCGTCTTCCTCAGAGTTGTCAGCAGCTTACTTTAAGGTTTATGATTTCTTTTCTTTTCTTTTTAAATGAAATTTTCTTTCTAATTTAAATATAGTCTTTTTTTGCTCTTTGAGGCATGGTAATCAAATTTGATTTTAGCCCAAAAAATATTTCCCTCAAACGTAATCGGACTGATTTGATTAACACTTGAAATTTGAATTACTCCCCTAATTAAAATAAGGTTTCATTTATTATGTAGTGGCAACATCTTATGAATAATAATTTTTGTTCCAGGTCAGACCAACTTTGTAAATATATATACTCCAATGTTAATTGTATCTATGTAAATAATCTAATATATATAGAGATATGCTATTTACTACGAATTGCTTCAGAAAAGTAGTAATACCGCATAGTAGAGTTTGGTATTAGTATATTCCATGTAGTTGATGATGCGCAGGAGCTTTTTGTTGAATAGACAAGACTCCACCATGTTCGAAACTGCAAGTTTTAAATTTTTCAATCATACAAAGAAGATATGAACAGTAGCAATTCTTGAAGCTGGAGTATAAAATTGTAGTAGGTGATGATGAGAGCGTGGTTCCTCCACAATATAGGTCCCATTTTCTGATTCCAAAACAATATCTAAAGCCCCTTTAGAGTATTGTTTATGTTTATAGGCAGGCTGAGCAGTGTTTGAGTTCATGCAATGCTTCCACCTCTGCCTTTCTTTCTTTCTATTTTTCCCACTAGTCACAATACCAAGCGTAATTACCATTCTAGACCTGGTCTATATTCCCCCGTGCTGATTAACCCAATCACTATTTTACCCCTCAAATCCTAACTATTCTAAAATCACTATTTAAATTACTTTTCATAAAAAGTTTAATTTACTAAATTATCTTTGTAATTGGTTAAATTATAAATAGCAATTTCGTAATTAAAGCCTACAATCAATATTTATTATGTAAAATTAGATGGTTCATGTTATATTATAATTATTTATAATTTTGAATTTGATTAGTTAAATTTTAAATTACAAATAGCATTTTTATAATTAAAAACTAAAATCAATATTTATTTTATAAATTTAAATACTACAAATAACAACGATTCATAAATTTGAGAATAATAAAATGTTATATTCATTTTAAATTTTTTATTAATAAATAGTAAATCGTTAAATTTTTATTAAAATGAAAATATACCATTAGAAATTTTAAATTTATTAGAAATGATGGTTTGGCAGATTTTTTAATTCTATTGTTAAAAATTTTAAGTTTATTGTTATAATTAAAATTCAACAAATGATTAAAATATATAAGTATGGTTGTATGTGATTAAAAATTATAATACATAAGATAACTGTTGTAAGTTTTCAAAAATATATTAAATTATTATTTTTATTACTATTATTAACATTTATATATATTATAAAAAATATAAAATTAAAATGTAATATATTAGTTTTAATGATATTTTTTGATTATTAACATTATGAAAAAATTTTAATTATATTTTTATTTATCATCTTAAATAAAGGGTTTTATTATATTTTTTTTCCTACATAATCATTGAATAAATTATTAATACTTTTTAAGTTGGAGAAAGATAATTTGGATAAATATAATTAATCCTCAATATCAATCCAATTAAATCATTAACATATTAATGAAAAATTACGAGAGATTATTCTTACATGTTATGTATTTTTTGTTTTGTAATTTTTATTTTAAATTAAAATGAATTTCTCACATTATTGTATTAACAATTACTTTTGGGAGTTTTTGTTATTTACATATGTATAGAAAGCAAATGCAATTATAAATGTATTGGCAAAATAGTATTGTCCATTTATTTTAACGAAACTATATATATTGAATAGATTCTATCCTATATTAATTATTTGATCAACTAAGAATAGTTTTTTAATTAACTAATGTTATTTTTGTTAAATAAAATTAAATGAAGAATTTTATTTTTATTTATAATATTTATTTTATAATAAGAATTTTTCATATTTTATTTCATTAATTTATAAATTTATTTGATGTGTAATTAATTGCAATTTTGTTGTGAAATGAAAATGATAAAAAAATAAATCACTTTGTACATGCAAAAAAAAAATTATTTAATTTTTTATAATATTATTTTATAATTATAACAAGTACATGTTGAAAAAATTTGTTATTTGATCTTTTCTAAAAAATAAATTTATTTGAATAAGAAATGTTATTTTATAAATAAATAACACCTCTTTTGGTATAAATTACCACTGTTTGCATAAATTTGGCAAAGCAACGAGTCAACCCATTTTATTCTTTAATTTTAATCACTCATAGAAGCATAGCATATAAGTTCCTCAAAGCTAGTGGGGACAGGCCGGGTCTCGGTCCGTCGGGCCACGGGCTGCAATGGGAGAAACCGGAACCGGCCCGTTAAATCGCCGGATTAAAGAACTGCCAGTTAAAAGGCGGGTCACAGTGCGGTTAACCAACAAGTCTGGCCGAATTTTTTTTTAATTTTTTTTTAAAAAGAAAATAAGGAGAAAAAAAATAAAAATTAGACTTTGAATATTTGATTTTTTTAAGGAATGTTTAAATTTTAGGGGTTAATTATATATTTTACTTTAGAATAAAAAAATTAAGAGTAATTCTATTTTAAAAAATAAAAATTGAAATTTAATTAAAAAAAATAAGAAAAATAAAATTTTTAGAAAAAAAATATAATAATTAAAAAAATAATATTTTTATTTCTTGATGAAATTTAAATGGAAGTTAATTTATTACAATTAATTGTAAATTAGTAGGAACAAAATAAAAATTGGACTTGCAAATAAATTTTTATTTTTCAAAACTCACGTAGTTCTATTTCTTACCTTAATTTTCAGCAACGAATGAGCTTTTGGTGACTTCGAAACTTTCATCGGAGGAATAAGTCCAAAAATCTTGTTTTTGTGCATCAGCCGCCGCCCAATCGCCGACGCACGCTTGGGCTTCGAGATTGTACACTCTCAGTTTAGTTCTTTTATCGGAAAGCAGTAGGCTGCCGACACTGAATGCTTGCTCCACCACGACAGTTGACACTAGCGCCGCCAACACTTCTTTAGCAATTTTCGCCATAATTGAGCATGTATCTTCATGCCTACTCTACCACTTCAAAATGTCAAAATTTATCACATCCGTTGTTGCACCTGAAAATTCAAACTCTGTGGACAGGTATTTGTCAAGTTCCGGAAAAACTTGCACCGTTCTCCTTCGGCCTTTTTTGGTGTTGGGATAAATAAGAGATATTTTATTTTGAACCGAGATCCCACCTGGTCTGGCGAGAGTAAAACTTCCTCCAACGTCAGTAGCAGTAGCCGATGCGTTATTTGCAGAAAATTCAAGAAATAAATCATTTACTGTTTGCCTAGTTTCATTAATTAAGTTATGAACATTAATCATTTCATCTAAAGGTAAATTCAAATTATCTAATAAACATCTAAAATTATTTTTAATACATCTAATCTACATCTTGGATCAAACACAACGGCAACCAAAAATAAATTAGGAATAATTTTAAAATAATGTAACCATTTATTTTTCATTGTTTCCGCACAATCTTTTAAACTAATGTCATGTTCAAACATTTGTAGCCTATCAACTATTTTAACACTACATTGTAAAAAAATATGTAATGTGAGTTTATATACAAGGCTACATATTTTTGTTGCATCATTAAAAATTTTAAGCAAATTAATTATTTTTGCACATATTTCTCATGATTGTGAATAAATCATAATATCGTGATTTTCTTGGGAATTGTAAAATGCGTATAATGCATCCTTATACTCGTATAATTAGGCTAATAAAGTGTAGGTGAAATTTCATCTATGCATAACATCACGTCTAAATTTTGTTTGGAATCAAATTATTAGTTTTATAAAATTTAAACCAATTTTTCATAAATTTATTATATGAGTATAAATGTTTAATTGCATTTTTTATTTGTAAAATATGAACTTCTAAAAATTTCAAACCATTTTAAACACACAAATTCAAAACATGGCTGCACAATCTAATATGAAAAAATTTACAGTCAACATTTGGCTGACATAGTTCTTTTCATTGATGTATAAATGCACATTATCAAATGAGATAGTCAAAATTTTTTTAACCAATTTATATTAATCTAAAATATTATGAATTATTTTAATATATATTTGCGGCAGTATGTCTCTCGCCAAAAGCACGAAAAACGATTATTCTTTTTTGCAACTGTTATGAATTATCAAATCTGTTAAACTTATATAGAAATAGTTGTGCCAATTATCTGTCCAAATATCGGAACAGATAGAGACACGCTCATCCATTGCAGCAAATTGAATAATTAATAATTTTTTTGTTTTCTTAAACAAAGTTAAAATATTTTTTTTAGTAGTATTTCTAAAAACAGTTTTAACAAGTGAATTAACACATGATTTCAAATATTTAATGAAATCACATTTTTCACCAAAAGATAAAGACAATTTTTCAACACATATAAATTCGGCTAATCCTTTTTTATAATCCTTATCATTAAAATTAAAAATAGATTTTTTTAGAAGATGCGTACCCGATATTTGCGCTTGGAATCTTTTTTTACTGAAAAATATCGTCGGATGCTTTTGCTCTATGTGCCGCTTTATCGTTTCATATCCTCCGCTAATTTTTCACTTGTAGCGTGTGTTACAATATTTGCAAACTCGAACGTATTCAGAATTTCTGACGTCCGCTGAAAATGCTGAGGTACATTGCTTGTGTGCTTTTGTGATATATATTGTTGTTGTGTCCCAACTTACTTCTTCAATTGAATTCCGGGACTATAAAGTAATTTTTTTAAAAAAATTGTTAGTTTATAGTAGAAGGAAAAAAATTAAATAACTTTAAAAAAATAAGAAAAAAATAAAGAAATTAAACAAATTAAGTAAGAAAAAAAATATTACAAAAATATAAATACGTGAATAAAATTTACGTAAGGGAGAAAAAAAAGTTAAGTAACTTCAAAATAAATTAAGTAAATTCGGTTTGTAAATTTTGTCGCGACTACTAGATTGTGAAATCTTCAAAATGGGTTGGAGAATTTATGGGTACCACCCCGATAAACATTTGAGCTCTTGTTGAATTAATCTGATAATCGAATAAATCATGAATTATCCAGTCTCCAACTTCTTGAATTTCAGGTTCCTTATCCCTTCCTCTAGCAGCACTTGATTCAGGTTAATACATTTTTAATTTTTTTTAAGTTGAAAAAAAAAAATAACTAATATAATTTGGTGCAAAGAAATTAGGCAGAGCGGTGGTATAAAAAAATTAAACCGAGTAATGACGTAAATTAAGTACTAAAACAATTACCCTCCAATTTATAGACAATTCCTAAAATTTCGTTGGACACAAAATACGCTCGGAAACTACCCGTTTTTTACTGTTTGTAGGGGTAAAATTATCCAAAATTCAAATTTCAAACTTCCCATAATTCTGTCAGCAAAAATTCAAACCTCTAGGTTGGCCCTTTTGTTCAGTCCGTCGAGCCCAAGCCCCCTGCCACATGCGCCCCAGGAACTACTAGGCTGGGCACGCGGCTCAGCCCGCCGGGCCCGGCGGTTCCATGCAGCCCAATAACCCCCTAGGTAGCCCGCCCATCCGGCCCGCTGGGCCCACCTCTACTGCAGCCTAGCTCCCTTCTGACCCCAGCCCATTGATTTGAACCATGATTCAAACCGGCGGTTAACCAATATTTCAAAATTTCAATTAATTTTCGGTTAACTAGCGGTTTAATTAGACGGTTCAGGCGGTTCACGGTTACGGTTTGAAAAATTGTTGAACCTTAACCGGACCGTCGACCGACCGGTTACGGTTCCGGTTCGACAAGTCGCGGTTCAGCGGCGGACCGGGCCGGGCCCGACGGGCCAGCGAGCCTAGCTGGCTCATTACCAAGTCTACTCAAAGCCAAACACATATAGAACCATGATTTAGCTGTCCCTTTGCGTACCAATTTTTTTCTTCTTTTAGCCAAGTGGTATAAGTTAATGGATATTAATGTATTAGTGTTGAAGGAAGAACATATTTCTCATGGTATAAGATGCTTATAATTGATTCAGCTTATGATAACTTATGCTACATATTAATTGTACACAATCATGTTAGAAAATTTAGTGTTTTTAAGTTATTTCAAAATTATCACTTAGAAAATCATTTTATAGTCATAAATGATATGACCTAAAAAATCATTTTATAGTCCAATTTTTTTTTTTAAAAAAAAAAGAAAACCTTTTCTTTCTTATTTATCGTTGAAAGTATCCACATTTCTTCTCACCTGCCATTGAAAAATAAATTTAAATATATTTTCCCACCACAAAATTAACAAACACTTAGTGAATACTAAAAAAGGTATTAAAGATTTGATTAAGCAGAGCTGAAAAACTTAAAAAAACATACATAAACAAAATTCGAATCATTTATAATAAAAAAACCTCATCACTCGCGGTGTAATTAAAATAAATGTATTTGTGTACAGGTTGATTGACAATACTATGCGATGCCTATATGGTAGTGGATAACAGTGTAAAGGGTAATAAAGTAAATTTGAAAATAACTTATATCATATAGGAAAAATTAAACATCTTTTGAGACAAGTCAGACAATCATTTTGAGACATTCAACAATACACATGTAGACTAACATGAGGGGATGGAGGCAGTATTAATGGGTCAAAATTAAATTAAATGTTGTAAAAACTTAATTGAAAATTTAAATATATAAAATTGTAAAAAAAATTACTCAAAACATAATTACTTAAGTGATCATTCTTATAATATTTTGAATATGGGAACAAAATTAATAAAAAGAAAACTAAAAATATTAAATAGATGAAATTAAAAATACAATTATCACTCAGTTTAATGTTACTCATGCTAATTAACTATATATATGATTAATAAATGAATATCTAACATGAGTATATGCATGCAATGCGCGTGAATTAACTATAATACTCTTAAGCACCTTGATATCAGTATCACAATCAATTCATTCAGAATATACATTCTGTTTATAAATATAACATTTAGTTCAAGAATATATTTTTATAGATGGTCACTAGTGTTGCTCCTATTCTGAATTTATTCAATTTAGGGTTACAAAAACTAGGATCTCTTTTTATGGGTATCGAATTAGTAAAATCGGATTTCAGACTTTAGTTCGGCCAAATTGAGTGAGTACCAAATCAGTCAATTGCATGTGGTGTATCGAGTCAATCAAATTGGATGTCGGGTTTGAGCTAGGCCTAGTTCACAAATGGTTTCAACAATAGTATCACGCCTATTTCACCTAGCATATACATGAATATACTCTTATAAATTGATTATTAGTATCATAACCCCAGTTCAATTAGTATATACTCATAATATCTACTAACAGATGACTAATTATAGATATCCTGTCTAGTTCCCCTAGTATATATAAGAATTTACAATTATACATGGCCGGTTATTAGTACTACATCCATTCACCTATTATATCTTATAGATGGATGATTATTGGTATATCATTCCAATTCATTTAATAAATATATTATACTTTTATAGATGGATAATTATCAATATTATGTTTAGTTCATCTACTATATTGTACATATATGAATATACTATTATAGACAATCAATTATTAATATCATATCCAATTCAATTATTATATATATAAATGAACATAATTTTTGTCAAAACAAATGAATTAGGACAGCTAAAAAAAATAAATCCGACTATGTAATGATTATAGTTCATAGTATCATTATAGGACGGTAGAAGTATATATGAATATCTACTTATAAAAGATTAGTATAATTATCATATTCAATTCTTCTAGTATATACATGAATATATACTTATAAACCATCAATTTTAATATCATATCTACTTCAATTAGTATATACATGAATATATGCTAAAAGATCGTCGATTGTTAATATCACAACTATTTTGCTTACTGTATATAAGAACATGTTTTTTTAAATTGCTAATTACTTTGACGTTTGAACTCTAAATTATTTTATTTTTGTTATTAAATTTTTTGAGAAGCATAAATACTAATTATTTTTACATATATTGTTAATTATCTTATATAGAAACAACAGAGTGTTTATTATATGTAGGTTCAACTACAAGCTTAATAAATTCAAAAAATCTTCTTTTTATTTAATTTTCATGTTTAGTTTACAATCAGTTTACAGTTGATCAAAATAAGTTTAAAAGCTAGTTATAGCATGTTTACAAGTTGTTGCTGTGGATTATTTTAAGTTTATTCCTTTTTTCCCCACTTTTACTTTATTTTACATGGAATACAAATTCCAATCATTCACACAATAAGATGGAACTAAAACTTAATATTGATTAATATGAAAAATTTATTGTAAACTATTTGTAATATATTAACATGTTCACATATTATATAACAATAATTGGTCCTACAATTTTTAAATATTAATTTAAATTTTTTATTAATTCGTAATAATCCTTTATTTGTACCGAAATACCTCAAAATTATTCCTTCAAAAGTATTTATTACCTTCACAAAAAAAAAAAAAAAATCATTGTTACGGTGTTACCTCTACTAAAAAAAGGGGTAATTACTATTGTTTTTTTCAAATTGACAAATCTACCCTTCAGACTATTTGAATCGAACCATTCTAATTATTAAACCAAACCTGTGGGGCCCACTTACTATTGTATTAGTGTGATGTGATAAAATTTTATTGTGTACAGCACAACCATTCACCTTTTATGACTATAACAATTATCTATTCTTTCAATTAAGATTTTATTAAATAATTACATATTTATTTTTTTATCATCCTAGACAAGTCTGAAGGTTAGAAGAAAAGTTTAACTTTTAGAAATTGTA
>CANUEY010098793.1:0-50623 GCA_948099555.1 Croton setiger
AAGATTTAGCCATGGGTGTGGAACTTCCCACAAGCCTTTGGATCTTAGTTTGACTTCAGAAACATGAACCCTGTCCAGGAATTGTATGTATGAAACTTCTGATAGAAAAAGCGTTGATGGGATATACTTTAATCGAGACAACAGCTTCTTCACTTCCTGCATGTTATGACAAATAAAGTAAGTTGCCATTTTTATTTATATTTTTTTATTTGTGTAATTGATTAATCAATTTTCTTAAACAATTTAGAAAACAACTAGTGGGCCATTTTTTGCTTCTGACCTCATTCATTATATCTGTCTTGTCTGTGGTGAAGTATTTCGCCAATTCTAGGCAAAATAGAGTTCTTCCTTCTGACTCAAACTGGCTAGCTTGGACTGGGTCTTGAGGATTAAAGGATAACCTCCAGTTATTTAGGAGATCGGTCCTGTTAATTATTACAAATCCTTCAATATAATCAAATGTGTTTTCTGCTGATATTAGATGCTCCTGGTCCCTGGTGAATGTGCCAAAGTCTGAGTAGAGAATTCTAATCCATTTCACCTATTTGACACAGAAATCTGTTATTATAAGCAACACTTTTAACTACAACTTATTTGTGAAAATTCCATGCTTATTACCTTATCAGGTGCTGGTTCTAGCGATATCCGTGCCCTTGTTATGATGCCAAACTGACCAAGTCCTCCAAGAACGCCATGGAATAGGTCACCATTCTGCTTCTCTGAACAATTCAATACTTCTCCTTTCCCTGTGTACATTTCAGTCTATTTTATGTAAGAATTTATGTGTGCTGTATTTTTATGCGTTTATGCTATTTGAATATGTATTATATATAAACTTTAGACTGAAAAATCAAATTTTAATGTCGTGAATGCCTGATCTTGTTCCTTAAATTTTACCTGTAACAACCTCCAGCTGATGAACATTACTTATTTGAGGACCGTGCCGAAATGCCTGCCCACTAACCCCAGCATTGGACAAAGTACCACCCACAGTTAAATGCAGGTAGTCCGTCCATGATTTTGGTGATAACCCATATTTCAAGCTTTCATGCAGGATATTTATCCAAAGCTCACCGCCGGAGACATCAACATACGGGTAACTTCCAGCATGGACATGCATTTTGGGTCCCTGGAGAGATTCCATGTTGATAACAACTCCCTGGTGGGCTTGTGCCTGACCTTGGAGTGAGTGGCCATGGCCTCTAGCTGCAACTGTGAGCTGTGAATGAGGACCCAACTGCCATATATGTTTTACTGTCGTGGCAATGTCAGAAGCTGACCTTGGATGTAGTACTGCAAAAGGAAGCAACTGGAACCTGTTACCAAAATCTTTGGCAGCATGTTGAACATCATCGAAGATAAAATGCCCGTCGATGAAAAGTGTTCTCAATGAAGAGTGGTTGCTGGAAAAACATAAGTTTATAGTCATGCAGCTTAAGAAGAAGACTACAAAGCTTCTTATAAAAAGCATATTATTTTGCTTATGGAAGCTAACAGAAGGGCGGTATCTCATCTTTTGGCTGGATAAAAGTTGAAGGGAGGCGAGAGCAAAAGGAGGTTTAAGCATGTGTGTATTGTTTGTTCTTGTGGGCAAAAGCAGAAGGGGAGAGCAGGGAGAGCAGGGAAATGAAAGGTGGGGGAGAGAATTTAAAGGGTGATGAAATGGGTGGCTGAGTCAACCAAGTTTCAGATGTGAGTATCCGTGTGAAGACTGCCTACTTTGGTGGAAAGGGAGAGTTTTAAGGATTTTACCAGTTAATTCTCCTTTTGGGGTTCTTATAATTATTTATAAAGAAGGGGAAGCCATCATAAATATACCAAGTTGAACAGGAAAAGTGGCCAAGAAAGAAAGATTTCACAAATTTTGGCACTTTGTGAAACAGTTGCAACCACAAAACAACCATCCACAAAGACGAACATGCCTGTGAAAGTTTAAGTTTTTAAGGATACTTCTCCTATATGGAGTTGGCCTTCGCGTTTCTCACTCGCGGCCTCAAAATGACAGGTATGCCCATCCATAACCTTCTTTTTCTTAACTCTTACACACTTAAAATGATGATAAATTATGTTTTCATTGAATCTATACCTGTCGGAATGTGAGCATCGCGTATCTATGCTGAGATCAAGATGAGAGGTACTTTCTGGGGCCTCTGCTTTGGATTTTATTTAACACTAAGAGTGATATATGTTAGTTTGATGTGGGGTCTTGATGGGTCCATAGGACATGTGATTTCCAAATGGTTTTGGAGCTTTAGTTAGGCAAGCGAAGCATTATGATTGGCTACACTGGGACCCTTTTTTAAAGCCGTAACCTTAACGATGGTAGTAAGGGAATGGGAGGAGATGGGTGTGACAGGTTGGAGGAAGAAGCACTGAAAGACTTTGAACTTCCACTTATCTGCTAACTGCTTTGATTGAAGCCTTAGTTTCCAGCAACTGGACAAATATCTATGATTCTCATGTTTATTTGTTTTCAACTGCAATTATTGTCCTTTCTTTAACAAGTGGAGATTTGCACTTCCAAAGGGAAGCAAAGCATCCATCTTTCTTTCACTTGTTCTTGGTACTGGATTTTGGGTTTATTAGGTAAGACAAATTAAAAATAGTACTATATTTTGTGTAATTAATCACTGAAATTTGAATAGATAAGGTATTCTGTCATTGTATTGTCATTCTATGATAAGACAGTGATTTTAATAGATAAGGTATTCTGTCTTTATACTGTAAAAAGCTGGTTAGTTTATGTAATTAGCTTAGGTCCTTTTTGGAAGTTGTTTAATTAGGTTAAGTAAAATAGTTAGAAAGACAACAATGATACGAGGAAGAAAACAAGAAGACAATGACTGGATTGATAAAGACTTCCACTAACTTTGCTTCTTTGAATTTCCATGGAGTGGGATTTTCAATTTGACAACTTTTTTAATTTCCCAAAGACGTGTCCTTGTTATGGAGGTCTATGCCCTTCATACCAATATATAAGATTGACTTTACCAACAACAAAAAAAAAAGTTTCTTGATATTGTTATTGTTTCATATTAGGATGACTATTTGAATTCAAAGCTTATAAGCTGCAAATATACTTACCCTTAAATTATACTTTGACATGCATTGTGCAAATTTAAGCTGTGTTAAAGCAGATTTAGCTATTTGAGTAGCATTTAGCTGTTTAAAACTGTTTGTAAAACACTAAAAGTTAAGAAGATTAATTTTTGATAAATTGCTATCCGAACACTTACTGCAAACAATTATATATTATTCAAACATCTAATTTTACCGACCACGATATTAAAGTAACATAACACCATAATTTATTTGGAATCATGAATTGTGTAATGGAAGTGTGAACTTGTTTCCACAATGATCTTCAAAAAAATTTTAAAATTATTATATGTTATAAACTTAAGGTGTTAAAAGGCCTAATCTTTCCCTTATAAAAAAAAATAAACTTTCTAGAACAAAAAACAAGGGACCATTAATAAAGAAAATAAAAAGACATAATTAGTAGAGTAATGATTATATTATAGGGTAAAACCAATAACAATAATAATAATAAAATCCCATTAAAGGGCCAACAAATGTTAATTTGATGTTTCCATTATCGAGTTCATTAGAGTTTTTTATATCCGTGAAACGTATTGATACGTTACTACAACTGCATTAAGATCATTCTACAGTTTCAGATTAATTTAGATTCAGATATGTTATGAACTATTAAAGTGGGCATCTCTAACTTTGAATCAAATGTTGAGTTAGTGCATTAGAGCTTTTAATAGTCAATAAATTTTAAAATTGTTGTAATGTCATGGAAGAAATGAGGAGGGCGGTACGGTGGATCCCATAGCACTTTGGATGGTGAGCAAAATGTGTTTGGAGAGCTTGACATGTAAACACCCAACCCATCTTCTTAATTTTAATTGGTCAGTCTGCAATTTAAGACTGTGCAATCATTCTTCGACAAGTGGCTAAAATAGGTAGATATGGTGGGATAGGTAATACACCAACTCACTCTCTTATTTGTCACCTCATTATTCAAAACAAAAATATGGAAAAATACTATCTTTATGTTCATTATTCACATATTTTCTCAATGATTTCTGTTTTTTTAAAGAATGTTGTGATCAATAAACTAATAGTAGTCTTTTTCTCATATGGGTTTGCTAGTCGTAAAAGCCGATTTTTAACTAAATGGTACGCTGTTTTGACTGTATTAAACGGTTTTAAAATATTAAAAAACGACAAATAGAGTTGAATAGTTAAACGTGTTAAAGAAGATATTTTTATCCCACTAAATATGTTTATATCTACTTTAACTTTAACTCAAATCAATTAAAATGAGGTTTATTGATTGAATTAAGTTAGAATGAAGTAAATAGGTGTTGGTGTCTCAATGGTGGCAAAGGAAAAAACCCCACTAAATTTGATTTTACATATAAACTTATGATGAGATTACAAATTACCATTCTTATCTTGTTCCCTAAACCACTTTTATTCCACTTTAATCAATGCCTTCTTGTCTCTTCTCTTCTATTTGGATTTAATTTCACTTAAATTAAAACAAAAAAGCCTTTTTTTTTGTCTTTTTGCAGAGCTTAATCCTTTACTTATTTCTTTATACCGCGGTTAAATGCGCTGTATCCGAATTAGTTGGGATAAACTCTTGGAAATCGAAAAAAGAAAATAAAAATTATAATAATATGTAGCTATGCAATTGTATCATAGAAAGTGTGAAACTAAATCTAAAAAAGATAAAAAAGTAAAATTGTACTACTTAGTTAGTACGTAGGTGAATGTCAATAGGAGATTGGAGAATAAGTTTGACCAATATCCTCCATTATCTTTTCATCTCTTCTTCTTCAACATGTGTTTGTATTTCTATTATTTTTTAAAGTTTCTTCTTATTATTGTATGTGAATTCATTTCATTAAACTAACTCTCATTATATCAATCTTTTAATTGTCATTTATGTTAAGTTTCATGTGTTTGTTTACTATTTCTTTTTGTTGGTAGTTGGAAATACACAGTGAATTATTGATTTGTCTTTGTATGGATGTTATATTTTTAAGTGTGGATGTTTTTTTTTTTTATATCAATGGAGCATGATAGTACTGCATGTTGCTCCATTAAAATTTGTTATTCATTTCTTTCTGTATGTTTGAGATATAGTCAGATTACAAAAGGACATCGGTGCAGAAAGTTTCAAATGTCATCCAATTCAAGGACCTTTTTTTTGTCCAACCAAGATTATCTTCAACAAAATATTTAATTCTTTCACATATTGGGCAAATGAGTATATCATATCAAAACTCTCAACACGAGAATCTATAATATGTACTTATTTTGAACATCTGATTATCGGAAAGTTTCAAAAATATAATTTAAAAAATTAGTTAGTGTGGGCTTCTTCGGAGACCAATTGAGGCATGATTAGTGTCATTGAATTTATCTGGATGTCAACTTTTCAACAATCCGGTGCATGTCAACATCGGAGCTCGAATGAGATAATGGCAGCCGGTCAAAATTTTTAGTTTTATTAATATTATTGAGATTCATTAATTAAAATTTATTTAAAAGGATTTCATTAAATACAACTAAATAATAAATTACAAATATTAAATGTTGTTAAAATTTAAATTAAAAAAATAAAAAATTTATAAAAAAAAATGGAGGCATTAGTGAACAGAGAGATTCTAAAAAATTATTTTTTACTTTCCTTTATAGATTTAAGATTATCACTCAAATTTAACACATAATTTAAAGCTTTAGTCAGTATTTATTGACTCCTAAATTGTGTTGTAAAAATTTTTTTTTTCAAGTTAAAAAAATGCTAAAAGAAAAATTACTGTGAACTGCCGAACAACCAGTCAGCCACAACCCGCAAAAAAAAATTGTGAACAGCTGATTAAACACTTCACCAATGAACCGCGGGATACCGGTCCGGTTGTAGTTCCTTCCCTATTTTGACTTGTGGAAGAATGTATACCAATATTGGTTGGGGCATCATGCTTTTTATTATAGACATACCACATTGGTTAGGCCCGAGTCCAATTGTTAATGTTGGAAATTTATGCCACATTTACATCATGCTTTTCTTTACTTGGTGGAATAGGAAAGAAGAAAGCTAGTTGGACTCGGACCTTCATTCCTCAACCTTTTTTAAGATTCTAGTGTTTTTGTCAACATTTTCTCCTCTAATTTATTTGGTTTCATTGATGGCTTAATGCTTATATTAAATGCAGTAATGAAAGATTTCAGAGTAACAAGTGCTAATCCAAGTGGTTTAGGCGGTGCGCTTCCTTGCGTTTATGCTGAATTCGATTCCTATTATTCTGATTCTCCTTCCTTTAGTTGTAAGTTAGCTCTCGTTTATGCCGAATTCGATTCCTATTATTCCGATTCTCCTTCCCTTTAGTTGTAAGTTAGCTCTCGTTTATGCCGAATTCGATTCCTATTATTCCGATTCTCCTTCCCCTTAGTTGTAAGTTAGTTGTAGGATATGGGTCTATGAAAAAGAAGAATTTTCAGGTTTTTTGACACTTTTCCCAATAATACAAAATAGTCATTAATCAATCATAAATTCATTAATATAAGACTTTTCCCACTAATTAATCACCATTATTATTATATAATTACAAGCTAAAATTAGAAACCACTTTGATGATCCCAAGTCCTGAAAGAGCAATCAGAATCAAAGCTAAGATCTTTGAAACTGGAATTATTACATTTAACAGGACCAGGAATTCCCTTCAAGCTTGGAGACCTTTGTTGCTGGTAGCCACCACCACTAGACCTTGGAAATCTTCCATGGCTACTATTATTACTAGTAATACAAGATATTCTATTCTTACATGGAGAATAGCTATCAGAATATGCATCATAAGCTCCTCCTGAAGGTCTTAGCTTAGGTGAACTCATTGATCTTACTTTGGCTTTTGCAGATTCTGTTGCTGCCATGTAGGTTGGGATCAGCGGCGGCGACAACGAAATTGTGAACCCATTGTCTTCCCCTAATGAGCATTGTTTTCTGTGAAATGATCTTCTTGGTGTTGTGGTGGGTATTGGAGATGGAGATTCTAATCCTTCTGTGTTGAATTTTCTTTGAATGTTTCTTAATTTCAGCTGTTTTCCTCCATAATTGTATTCTACTCTTGGCTTTGGTGTTGAAGCTACAATAGTTGTATCCAAATCTTCAAGTTCTTTGCTTTTTGTGACTTGTGTATCAACCCAATTCTCTAGCCAATATTTCCACCTTCCATTGCTCTTGTTCCTCTCAGTTTCTGCTGAATTCTGTGTGCGTATTTACACGCGTATACATTCATAATGTTCAGTAACTTAACATTTAAAGTAGAATATGTCACTCTTTATTTCATGAAATCCCATAAGTTTTCACTTATATCCAACTGACACTGCTAAAACAACTGTGGGCGTCTGCTTGTGCTTTTACACTTCTAAAAAAACAACATTTTGCTGCTTTTATAATACAACTTAAAAGCCAAGAAAAAGTCCGAAAAACAGGTAAATGACTAACTTTTAAGTTAAAAAGTGCTTAAAAGATGTTTTAAGCAATGTCAAACACCCAATCAATGTACGATCTTGAAATGAAAGAATGTTGTTTCGAAAAACTTACGCGGTGATTAAAGGAGTATTCTTTTATCCTGTCTCTCTTGATTGCAGCTTCTTTTTTGCTATAAAACAATGCATCTGCTTCCTCCTTTGTCAAAATGCTTCCATCCCATCTTCTTTGGCTATTTGAATCCATCTGGGATTTGGTTAAAAAGCAACAAGCCTTTGAGTTTATTGAGTTGCTGAAATATATAAAAAAAAAAAAACATAATCTTCCATTACTTGCCTTAATTATCTTGTCATTCAAATTAAGCAACTGTTTATTTTCATCATAGGGACAGACTTGTGACTGGATATTTATAATAGACTGCAAGCATCTCAGTGTATTCATAGCTTGGCGTCTCACATTTCGCCCGCGAATTAAGGCTTGAAGCTTCACTATCCCCTTCAGTGCTCGTAACGCTTTCCTAGCCTGCAATGATCCCATATATACTTGCCATCAAGACATAGGTTTCTGACATTACTTAAAAGAAGCTTTAAAGCACTTCGTATATTAAAAACCAGTCATCTTCTTGTTTCTCTTTTTTTTTTTTCCGGCAGCAAAATGCTACTTTTTTCATAAGTGCTTTAGATTATGCAGGCTTTGTCAAGTTTCAATTCAGTATTCTAATGTGCTTAAACTCAAAATTCATTCCTAAAATTCCATTCTGTTCATATGCATATTGGTGTTCAAAGTCTAAACACGAGCTAATCTGTCCTAATGCAGAGCTTATGCCATTTGGAATAACAGCCAAAGAACAATTGCAATCATTTGATTAATCTAACAAAAACAGGATTAAATGTGTAATAGAACAAATGTATGATTAAAAGAAGAAAACTTGGCAATCAAACTCACAAGATAACCCCGAAAGGCGGATTGAATTTTGATGGCAGAAATTTCCTGGATCTGTTTCTGATATTGAAGAATCCTTGAGTGTATTTTGATGGCTAAATCATGTTCTTCTTTCTGTTTATCAAACTGATTGGAAGAATGAGGAACACCCTTTGGGAAAACAACCTCAGAAGTAGCAGTAGCAATTGCAGCATTTAAAGAAAGCTTATTGCTTTGCTCTCCTTCTACTTCACAAAGTTTTCTTTTTTCTTCTTCTTCTATGTCTTTTGGTGGTGGAGATGGTGCAGATAGTGAAGGCAATCTGCTTTTCACTTTCACTCTTCCAAAGAAAACCCATTTTCTTCTTTTCTCCTTCTGATAATGCATTTACAATTGTAAATTACTAAAATTAACAAACACCATTAAACAAGAAGAAGTAAAAATCTTACCTTTTCTTCTTTTGGGTTTGAGTCTGAAATAAAAAGCTTCCTGACTAGATTAAACCAGTTCCTTTTCTTAACCATTGTTGTTGCACCATTACTGGTTGTAATAAGCTAATTTATCACTGCATACAAAATAGGTATTCAAAATCTTTGAAAAGCTGTATCTAATTTGCTCATTTTAGGGTAAAAATTGGCAGAATGCTTATTGTTGGAGCTTATTAGTACAAAAAAGAAACATTCTTTTTTCCCACTAGAACTTATTTTTAAGCTAGTTTCACAGAAATAGTTAAAATAGTATTCAAAATGATAAGTTCTATGCAGAATGTGGACAAACAGAACTGAAATTTCTTACCAAACTCCTGAAATCCTGTGATTTAGTGAATCAAACAAGGAAAACTGCTTCAAGAAACATGTAAATTCTTCTTGGGAATTGGGGTACAAGATTTTTTTGCCTAAAATTCAGATCAAACAATGGATTTATTGCTTCAAAAAACTAAAGAATGTGGTGATAATAAAGAAACTCAACTAGAGGTGATTAAAGGAGGAGTCTTTCTTTCTTTTTTTTCTTGAGAAACTGAAATCACAAACACCCAAAAGCATGAATCTTGATGGGTGATGGGCATGTCTGGATATTTATTCAATAATTCATAATTTTCATGATGAGTTTGATCTGTTGGTAGAAGTGGGCCTTTTGATTAATCACTATTTAAGAAAAGGTTGGAACCCAATTTGCAGTCATGGAGCCTTCGCCTTTGTAGTGAATTATGAGAGAAAGTGTTTTTAAGCTTTCATGGGACCTCCCCCATCTTTTTCTAAACTGTAACAGACATCTTCAAATGTCTGTTGGGGGTCAAATTACTTGTTTACCCTTTTCCCCTCTCTCCTAGCTGCATATTATTATCATTTACCATCTTACACTACCAAAAAAAATGTCAAGATTGGTTTGTTTCTTCCCAACAATTTGTATTAGATCATTACTTATTAGTTAGTCGTTACCAAACGCCAGTTTCTTGATTTGTAGCATAAAATTGTGTAACACCCTTAATTCGGTCAAAGACTAAACCCGATCAGATATGCGGAATAAAGAGATTGGAACTATTTGACTAATTCGATTATGCCTCGATTCAATGTGGGAACTCAACCATGCTAAAATGTGACCAAATTGAGGCAATATCAGAACTGCCATCGAACCAAACCAAATTGTGTATTTATGGTTCTATTTAGGTTCAAGGATTTCTATAATCACCAAACCATTGAGTCGCAAACCACTGATGTATTGATTGGAACCATCGATTCGAATTAGCCTAAATTATTTTCAAACTTGTAAAAGTGTACTTGAATCGGAGGTTGAAATCATGCGAACAATCCCTAGAACCATAATCAAAACTGTTGGTTAATGAATTGCCAAATACACCGACTATAATTGGTCTGGTTTCGGTTCAAACCTAAAATGTACTGTAAACCTATAAGTACCTCAATGACTATGTCCATTTGTTAAAAGAGTAATAGAATAAAGAGAAATATAGCAATTTCCTTGAAAGAAAACAAGTAAAGAGGAAAGAGTGGTATTATTGAGGGGCAACAATGTGCAATAGTTGAGTGGAATGTGCAGAAGAAACCAAAGACAGCTGTTAAAGGGCCCTATTTGGTAGACCTCTCTGCCATATTTCCACTCTTTTCTCTCTTTTTTCCCTAAAAGAATAGAAAGATGGGAAATTCTCTCCTTAGTCCTCTCCCTTTGAAGCACATATTCTTTCTTTACTACCCCTATCCATTTTTAGGTACTTGGTTAGGTTTGCTATCTTACATTCAATGCCCTTAATTAAATGTTGACACTTACTATCATTAGTCTTACTTTGTTGAATTTTATAAGAAAAATTAGCTTTTAATAAAGTTTACTTATAGCTTCAATTATTGGTTGAATCAATGGTTTCAAATTGAGAAAATGTTTCATAAAACGGAATCTTACTTGACGTTTAATTAAATATTGACATTTTACAACTATTGAAAGTTCGAAAGGGCTAATTTTATACGTATCGCGAGAATCAGAAGTTGAAAGCGATTAGCTAACAAATGCAAAAGAAATATAAGATCTGTTAGATAATGTCTATTCACGTGTCAGTCTGACGATTAAAAAATATGATGATTAAAGCATTGGAGTAATTGTAGCATAAGGCTATTGACTCTTGATGAGTGCATATAATGAGCTGGGCCTATGTATGGTAGAATAGAACATTGTTTCAACTTGAGGAGCACATGCAAAAGTGGGTTGCTGATTGGTTAAGACCTAATGAATGTAGATGCAGCCCCCACCCACATCAAATCTAAAGCCTCTTTTACAGCCAGCGGAGCTACACAATCCTTTCCTTTCTTACTAATACTTCCTTTATGCTAATGCTAAATTTTTAACATTTGTTTGGTTCAAAACTAATTTCCTCAAGAAACAGTTTAATTTAATACGTTAACTTTCTCTCTATCTTACTTTAAATTTTATTTCTCTTCTAATTTTCCTTCTAATCAAACACTTTAACTTTCATGAAAATTAGTTACTTCCATAAAACTCCAGTTTTACTTCCAATCAAACAGAACGTAGTGATTTTGATTTGATCACTTTAGTGCTTGACCTCTTTTACAATTAGTAGATGTTTTGAATAACTTTTTTGAGGGAAGTTAGGGTGTGATTTGGTTAATTTCTTTTACGTTAAATAGATACAGTAAAAAGTTAGAAATTTCTAATCAGTTATAGAAAAGTTGTCACTAGTTTAATGAATTCTATAAAAAAAAAAAAAATTTAGTCACTCATGTTTTCTAGTTTTAATTAATTGGTTTTTTAGACAGATATCATATTAAATGATATTACAGAAATTTCAAATTTAATTTAAAACTTCGCATACATTTAACATGAGGTGGCTAACTTCGGTCAGATCACTATTATGACTAGCTTAACAATTCTTCACCAGTAATAAGATTCAAGTCATCAAAATCTCAAACTTACTTCACTACCTATAAAAATTACAAAAACTGGTTCAATTTTTGACAAAGATCCAATTTATAGTTGTTTTCCATTGCCTTTTCATCATTTGCTCAAAAAATAGCAAAAAAAAAAAAAGTTCAATTCGACTTATGTGACAAAGGCGTTGTGCTTCAAAATTGAAACGGCAGCCTTGCATTGCGACTTTTCTTTACTCATGGATTGATTTGTCGGAAATCAAGTTTCGTATCCCGTAGGACATTTTGAGATTTAGATCGACAAGGATTGAAGACAAAGGATGAGATGACGCTAGATGGAGGCATGTGTTTTTTATAGAGGGACAATTTTAAAATATAAAAAAGTTTTGTGCTATTTGTGGTATTTTGTAAAAGATAAATACAAACTATAAACTATTAATTTGTGGTATTTTGTAAAAGATAAATACAAACTATAAACTAAGTTTGCCCGTAAATCCATTAAATTTTGGGCTAACATTAAGTCTAATAAATAAGCCCAACATTTCCCTTTGCAGGCTATATAATGTATAGCCCATTACCATTTCTAACCCAAACCCATTCAATCGACCCAAACCCGCCGCTCCTATCCATCTGTCACCGCGTTCCTCAGCTATGCTTCCAAAAGACTCGAACTTTTCAATATTATCAAGATTGTAGCTGGTGGATTGATATTTAATTGGGAAGTTTCTTTCAATTCTGAACTGAAAATTTGAAATGGGAAAGTGGAGAAATCGTCGAAGATTCGTGTATCAAAAGGAATATAATGATCCAGCATCTTCTTACTATGACCATGAAGATGAACGTCTTCCTCATTATGCAGGTGTGTTGTTAATTTCTAATCTCGGAACTTGTAGTTTTATAGTTTTTTTTTTTTAATCTATGAACGAATTTGAATTGGTTAGTGGATTTGCTTCGTGGGTTTTAGTTTGAATTTATTTATTTTTGTGCAGCTTATTGATTAATTAGGCTTTCACATTTCTTGGGGATTAAGGGAAGTATGTTTTACAGGTAATTCAGTTATGCAAACCTGAAAAAGAGCTTATGGATTGGACATTCTTTAGTAAATGTCTTTTAGGTCTAGTGAGTATTACCAAATTTGGATCTTTCGACACAAATGAGTTTATTTTAGCTTTACTTTGAGTGACAAAAATTTAATGCAAAACATTTTGCACAAATTTAGTAAGTCCTATGATTCCACTGTGACATAATGTTACTGTGTCTTGTGCAAAACTGAATTGGCATGGGCATATTTTGGTATTGGTCTTCATAAATGTCAATGTTGCAGATTACTGAAGCATTAGATATGTCGGTTTTCAAAGGGTTTATTTATTTATTTTTATTTTTTTTTTTACAAGGAAGAATGCCTTGAAACCCACAGATTTGCAATTTCCAAGGAAATTTGTCCGTTCTTCTTGTTTTGAGAGGTCACTGCTGTTTCTTGAATATCACTCTGCCTGAGGTTTGAGCTTTTTTTGTTTCTTTCTATTTATCAATTTGGACTTCATTGGTTGACAATCTGGCTCTTTTACACCTTGAACTAACCCAAAAGTTAGAGAAGAAGGCCATGAACATTAAGTGAGCAGTGGCCTCAGATTAGCACTGAAATTCAGGGGAAAGAATTTTACATTCTTAGCTTGTTTATATAGAAGTTGTTTAAGCATTTTATGCACAATCATACAATCAAGTGTGGTGGTTAGATGGCTCATTTATGTGTTAATTCTTGGGGTTCTCATCTATTCATGGTCTCATGAGTCTTGACTAGTGCAATGATTCGTATTTCGTTGTCTTCTGTTGTGCAACAATTTTCTCATCGTCAAGAATGATTATTTAGTCTGACTAGAGAACTTTTTTACAGGTTTTGTTGAAGATGGTCTGCCTTCATGGGAAAAGAGGTTCTGTAAGTTGGTTGGAAAAGTACCTTGGCAAAAGATTGTAAAGTGTAAGGATTTTTTTGACTGCCATCCTACTGTAATAAACTGGGATGATTCCGCTGGGGAAGAGGCATTTCAGAAAGCGAAAAAGCGTTTTTGGGATGAGATTAACGGCCATCATTGTGAAATCTCTCTGCCCGATCCTGATATGTATATTGATGATGATATAAATTGGAATCCCAATATTGATCCTGACTTGATAAAGGACTCAGAAAAAGCATTTTTTGCTCCTGAAGAGGGAGACAAGGACAACTTAGAGTATTATAATGAAAATAATGGGAACTTCATGCATGTTCCTTTGGAAAAATGGAACAGGAATCCAAATGAAGTTAGAAGTAATTGGGGGTGTAAAAATAATGCAGAAAGTGGTGTAGAAATGACAGATAAAACACAGCGCTGGAAGCAATGGCCTGTTGATACAGATAAACCAAGTAACTCAATTAATGGTGATAACCCATGGGCTCATTGCTCCCAGAAATGGGGAGGTGAGGGCAATCAGTTGCAGGAGTGGGAAAATAATAATTTAAATAATGATGAGAACCCCTGGGAGAGCAGGGGATATGAAACTGTGAAGGGCAACAATTGGGGAGGTTGTGAAAACCAAGTCGGTTGGTCAAAAGGTTTGGATAATGGTGCCAATCTTTGGGAGAAAAACAATCAGGGTTTAGGCCATGCGAAGGACAAAGTGTGTAGAAATTCTGATCATGGTTCTTGGAGCACAAAGCAGCAGGAGCAGGGGAATCCTTGGCAGAGTAACTCAACTTGGGGACCTTCAAAAGATAGACAATGGAGAGGTTGGAACCAGCAGGAAAATCGAAGCAGAGAGCCAAAAGATTTGGACTTAAGACAAAATGGTAGCAATGGCGGCTGGGGTAGTTTGAATGATGGTAACCGGAAGAGAGAAGGTAGTCATCAGTATATAACAGCACAGCGGGACAGTCAAAAGAGAGAGTCAAAAGATATGGAATATAGACAAAACGGTGGGGGTGACTGGGGAACATCGAATGAAGGTCACCGGAAGAGAGAAGGTAGCCATCAATATATTACAGGCGGTAACAAACACACAAGGATTCAAGGGAATTATCATAAAAACAAATATCATTAAACAAGTCATCAATGGAGGAGCAAAGCAACCCACTTTTGAAGAAGGCTGTATAATGGAATTCGCCTGATGTTCTTTTTGCGTAGCAGAAGGAAAGCAGTATTTTGCAGTTGCCTTACACTTTCATGTTGCATCTTTTTTATTATATGCTTCATGTAGAATTCATACATCAGGCAGATAATGATGGTAAGAAAAAATTTTTGATGTTCAGAAAGCCTGCAGAAAAATTTTTGGACTTACACTGTAATAGAATACGTTCATTCATTGGTAGTACAAATTATTTACTTTATATTTGAGTATTTAGAGGGAATATGTAACACTGTAAATGAGATGAGCCAATGTTTTTCTTGTTAAAAGTTTTTTTTTTGGCTTGAGCTCTGCTACTCATTTGTATTTGAGAATGTTCGAACTATGTTTGCGAGCTCATTCAAAGCGAAACTCTTTTTTTTTTCGAGATGATAATAATGTTATTATCTCTTTCAAAATGAATTTGTGCCTAAATAATACAAATGAATTAATATGCGAGTTTATTTTGAAAAGAGTCTGATAAACATATTTGGTAACACTATAAATAACTCAATTTGTTAACTTAGTTTAAAAAAATTAGATATGTTACTTAAGATTGTATCTTGGCCAATAGTTTTTTTTCATTCATGTACTACTGTTATTTTGGACTTTTGACCACTGTACTATACAAATGGAGATATTTTAAGCTCTTCCGTCACTTTTGACCAAAATGTAAGTTTGGTCATCTTCTCCCTCTAGCTAGAAGCACTATTTTAAAATTGTCCACCCCAGAAATCTATTTCCATTTTTGGCAGTAAACTTTGTGAGTGAGTATATCAAATTGAAGTTTTCGATGAGAGGATTCCAAATCTAATCTCATATCTATCGTCCAAACACTAGAAGATCTCGATTTACATGTTTAAACTTCAAACATTAAAACTTTAAACACATAAAATGAGGTCTTTTAGTGGTTGAACAACGAATATGAGACTAGATTTGAAATCTTCTCATCATGAGTTTCAATTTGGTATACTTAAATGCATGGTTTATCCTTGAAAAAACTGAGTCAAAATGACTGGCCTTGGGAAATTTGTCGTTTCCTGGTCGTTTTGACCTTTTGTTTGCAAGTGTGTATATCACATTGAAGTTTTTGATGACAGATTTCAAATCCGGTCTCATATTCGTCGTCCAACCATCGAAAAATTTTGTTTTATGTGTTTACAATTTTAATGTTTGAATTTAAACACATAAATCGAGGTTTTTCGGTGGTCGGACGATAGATGTGAGACTGGATTTGGAATTATCTCATCGAGAGCTTTAATTTGATATACTTACTTACAAGGTTTATCGCGATAAAAAAGAAGTTTTGGTGAAAAATTTCGAAAATGGTGCTTTTGCCTAGATGGAAAAGATGACTAAACTTACATTTTGGTCATTCAACTTATAATAACAATGAATTTTGATCCTTATAATCTGCCATAAAGGCCTAAAGTAACTCCATTTATATAGTACAGAAGTTCAGTGGCCAAAAGTCCAAAACAGCCATATTGCAGTGGTGAAAAATGTTATTGGCCGTTGTATCCTACTAATAAAAACTTAAAAACAAAAACAAGAAAAATTGGTAGATAAGTCGGATAGAGGATTCTCTAATTTATCCAGCCGGAGAAGGGAAGAAGCAGAAGCTTCAATAAGCTAACGCAATGCCACCTCAACCTCCTAAACCCTACTTCTTCTACGGCCACCGGAAGACATCGCAAAACCGCCCTGTCGTCCGCGGTGGCCTCTTCTCCAATCGCCAGACGATAAAACCACCAACTCCAACAAAATCCCATAACCAAAGCTCTCATTTTGACTTCCAAAAATGGGACCCAGAAAATCCATCACCCTCAAAGCCCACACCTTTATCCCAAAACCATTCCCTTTCGTCACTTTCCCAACGCCTCTCCCCTATTGCCCGCTACATCCGCGACGCTTTTCGCAGGAACGACAACAATTGGGGTCCACTAATCGTAAATGAACTGGGTAAGCTTCGCCGAGTTACGCCGGACCTTGTGGCTGAAGTTCTGAAAGTTGAAAATAACCCTCAACTTGCTTCAAAGTTCTTTCACTGGGCTGGTAAGCAAAAAGGGTTTAAGCACAATTTTGCTTCTTACAATGCTTTTGCTTATTGTTTGAATAGAAGTAACTTGTTTCGTGCTGCTGATCAGTTACCTGAGCTAATGGATTCCCAAGGGAAGCCTCCCAGTGAGAAACAGTTTGAAATTTTGATTAGAATGCATTCTGATGCCAATAGGGGTCTTAGAGTTTACTATGTGTATCAAAAGATGAAGAAATTTGGAGTCAAGCCTCGTGTTTTCTTATATAATAGAATCATGGATGCTTTAATGAAAACGGGTCATTTAGATTTGGCATTATCAGTATATGAGGACTTTAAGAGTGATGGTTTGGTAGAAGATAGTGTTACATATATGATGTTGATTAAAGGTTTGTGTAAGGTTGGCAAGATAGACGAAATGATGGAGATTTTGGGAAGAATGAGGACGAATTTGTGTAAACCGGATGTTTTTGCATACACAGCAATGGTTAAGGTGTTGGTCGGAGAAGGGAATTTGGATGGAAGTTTGCTGGTTTGGGAGGAGATGAAGAAAGATGGGGTGGATCCGGATGTGATGGCTTATGTGACTTTAGTTACAGGGTTATGTAAAGGTGGGCGAGTAGAGAATGGGTATGAGTTGTTTAAGGAAATGAAAAAGAAGGGACTTTTGATCGATAGGGCAGTCTATGGAGTTATGATTGATGCATTCATCGAAGATGGAAAGGTTGGATCAGCTTGTGATTTGTTGAAGGATTTGATGGATTCGGGGTACAGAGCTGATTTGGGAATTTATAATTCACTTATCCAAGGGTTGTGTAATGTCAAGCATGTTGATAAGGCTCATAAACTTTTCAAGTTTTTGGTTCAAGAAGGTCTTGAACCAGATTTCATGACAGTGAATCCTATGTTGGTGCTCTATTCACAGACAAAAAGGATGGATGATTTTTGCAAGCTACTTGAGCAAATGGAGAAGTTGGGATTTTCTGTTATTGATGAAATTTCCAAATTCTTCTCATTTTTGGTTGGAAATGAGGAAAGAACTACGATGGCATTGAAAGTGTTTGAGGACTTAAAATTGAAAGGTTACAACAGCGTTTCTATATACAATGTTCTTATGGAAGCCCTCCTCAACATCGGGGAAATGAAAAAAGCATTATCACTTTTCGATGAAATGAAAGATTTGAACTTTGAACCTGACTCAAGTACATATAGCATTGCACTTATATGTTTTGTAGAAGAGGGAAACATACCAGAAGCTTGTGTATGTCATAACAGAATAATTGAGATGTCTTGTGTTCCAAGTATTCCTGCTTACTGTTCTCTTGCTAAAGGTCTTTGTGACATCGGTGAGATTGATGAAGCCATGATGATAGTTCGCGACTGCTTAGGTAACGTTACAAGCGGGCCAATGGAGTTCAAGTACACTCTTACAATCCTCCATGTCTGCAGATCAGGAGCTTCTGAGAAAGTGATTGAAGTTCTGAATGAGATGATGCAGGAGGGTTGTGGTCCAAATGAGGTAGTATATTCTGCTGTCATATCTGGAATGTGCAACCATGGGACAATAGAAGAGGCAAGGAAGGTTTTCGCAAATATGCGAGAGCGCGGACTTTTGAGTGAAGCAAAAACAATTGTTTTTGATGAAATCTTAATTGAACACATGAAGAAGAAGACAGCAGATTTGGTTGTCTCGGGATTGAAGTTTTTTCGTCTGGAATCAAAATTGAAAGCTAAGGGATCTACCCTTCTGTCGAATTGAACCTTTGATTTGTAACTTACATTGTTTACAGTTTGAGAGAGATAAACTTGTAATTCAAAATGTACATAATTATTACTGATGATGGAATTGGAAATAAAAGAAGGATAACTCTTTGATTTTCTCATTTCTGCAGCATGTCAATAGACTTGTTTTATGAATATATGATTTGTAGAGCACAAAAGGACAAATCTGCTTGTTCTAGACAATAAAGTTACTGAAAATTGGATTATAAATTGTCCAAAAGAGATGCAATTCTTCAACATTATATGAATGCCAGCTAAATTGTACCAGTAAACCTAAAATTGAGCTAAACTTGGCTTTTTATACATTGGCTCACCTAAAAATTCATGATATAGTAAACCCAAAATGAAGCCTAAGCCTCCCGTTTTGGCCGGTTGCGAGTTCGAGTGCCTTGGAGTGCTGGCTGTTGCACTTCCTCCTTCATTGGAATTGGAATATCAACTGCATTGTTGTCGTCCTCATTATCTTCGTCATCATCATTATCATCCTCTTCATCGGCTTCACTTATAGCTTGATTGATTGCAAGCTACTCCACAAAATCCCAGAAGTTATGAATTATGACTCACCAAGCCAGAGTAAAGCAAGCTTTAAAATTTGAGACAATGGAATCAAAGCAGATTTAATCTTCCTAGCTTCCATAACATATGAGTAATAATGCAGGAAATAACATGGAAACCACAGACATGAAAATCTGATGAAATGGAGTAACGTATGAGGTAGAAGCCATGTCTAGGCATAACATTCAAAAGCCATTATACATAACAGCAAGCTTTAGGTTTTCTCTAGTTCTAATTGCAGAGAAAGTAAATTGAAAAAACGAAAATAGAAGACTGAAATTAGTTTATATGGAATCCTAAAGACACTTTAAGGAATAATTAATCAAAAATTAAAACTTTTTACTAGCTTTAGATTCTAGTATGAACTTGTATCAAACACTTGGTGGGTGTAACAATGGAACTTCATTTAAAGTTCAAAAAACTGAAATTAACCCAGAAGAGAACATAAAAAACCATACAAAGCAAGCAACTATTCACAACTTTTTAATACCCAATTTCCCAAAATATCAAAACCACCCACTTGATTAAAAAGTTTTAATCTTTACCTCCTCAAGATAGGCTTTATCAAGTTTATCAGCAATTTTATTGGAGGTGATTATGGTGGCAATGAGAAGAGTCATAGGAAACACAAAAGCGAACACGTAGCTAGTCGTGCTTGGACCTGCTCGTGTGACGAGAGTCAAACCTCTCCTGGTTTGGATGCTGCCGCCGATTCCGGCAAAGCGAATGGCCACCGAGGTTGGCACTTGCATAGGCTTGAAGGAGGCTCGTACGGTTGTGGAAGGGATTGGGAATGTTAGAGTGGCGAAGTTGGGGATTAAGAAAATCGCCATTTTGGTGGGAAAAGGTTGCAGAGGATATCGTAGGCGTATGGCAAAATGTTAATTGCTTGGGATTTGGGATCCTCTACAAAATGCTGTACGAACACGCATATCCTATCAGCCAATCAAGCTTTAGTAAAAACATACTACACAGTAATTGGTAACTTCATGCAACATCTAGCAACTCACATTGATACTGTTCAACAACCGTGTTCTAGTTAGTTATGTCAACTAACATTTGAAAACTACCTACAAGTACGCTGGCCATGTTTCAGGACAGCCGGTTTCGGATCTTGAGTCACTAGTATTTCATGGTTTTGGAAATGTTGGAACAAGAACTAAACTGCTAGCTAATAGTTATCGAACGGTTTTGAAATTGTCAGTTCACGTTTCTGGTTTTTCAAACAATGGTTCCGAAAACAGTTATGGTTCAAAACCGATGATCCGAATCATATTTCGGTCAATCCTACTTACAAGTTAATAAAGTGTACTATAAATGTTCTAATTTTTGCATTACTTAAGGCAAATATGGAAGTTCTAGCATAAATTTTTGTCTTGAATCTTCATAGTATCAACTTGTAATAGTTACAACCCTTGACCCTCAAAGATTGTAGTTTCTATACATAGAAATAGTAAAGCTAAATGGTTTCGGGGACTTGTCGGGGTCTTAAAATCTCTCCTAAAATATACACAAAAGCGCTTGGATCATGATCGGGAAGAACCAACTTAACTCTTACCCACATAGCTTGCTTGCTCTTTCTTTCCTTTCCTGATTCTTCCCTTCTAAGCAAAGTTAGACCAAAATGATCAGATTTGAACAGGAATGAGAAGAAGAAGCAATTACGCGACAGCGCGTATCACACTTCCACAAGTAAGCCATCATTCACTCCCGGGGGAGACAATGGTGGAACAGCAGGTTCATCATTTGTGGAAGATTCTAATTTCAGAATCTTCCTGACAGCTGCCTGATGCACTTTGCTTTTACTGGTTTTCTTTGAGGGTAATGATTCTGAGGCAACGGCTTTGGATGAATCGTTTTTGCTAATAGATGCTAAGAACTTGTCTTTTGTAAGAGTTGTTGGAGCAGATGCAATAATAGAGCTGAATACACCGGATTCTCTTAATGCCTGTATTATGACCTGAAATACAGGAAGCGAGAATGATGTTTTAGAGACGTTTTAAGAAAGGAATGGAAAATGTCAGACTTTAACATTACCATGGGAGAATATATGCGAGTTAAAATGCCCTTCCTCAAAAGTTTCAATTTGAGGTCTTTATCGCCCCATACAACATGTTCATGGTACCTAAAACATACGAAAAACACAAAACGAAGTTATCGTGAGAATATGTGCAAGTTCTTCCAAACGAAAATTGCACCAGTACTGCCAGAACTAATCTAGGGGTTCTCATTCCTTTAATCAAGTGCTTACCAGTTCAGCATTTCCTGCTCGGTTGCAGTTGAAGCAATTATGAATGCCTGCATCCCACAATGTTCAATTCATAAGATGAAATAACTTCATCAGATGAAAACAGAATTGCAACAAAATAAGGCTTGAAAACAAAATTTTGATAAAGAAATTCAATTGCCCGTTTTCTGATAGCAACTAGAACAATGTGAAAAGTAATGGAAAAAGCCTACTTCTTTTGGACACCATCACTGAACTACTGAGAAATGTACCTACTATTAACTTTTTAAATAGCTAGTGACACTATATTTATGACCACCTAAATACCTGTAGAATAAAGACCTACTTTTACAGGACCAATTATTTATTCAACTATGCATAGTGAGAACCACTTGGAATTTGCTTATGGTTTCCACTTAGAAGTCAACTTGGCCACTCTCTGTCTGCTTATTATGACTTATAGAATGCACAAAAGGTCACTCACATCAGAATTTCCAACAACACCATTATGTGGGTCACAACAATTTCAGCCAGTTGTGCTGCCACTGGTGGTGGCGGCAGTGGCGCTACCCGTGTATTTAGATAGATGCCAAGGAATGCACTACTCAGGCTGTTATTGTAATTTTCTACTTTCCAAAATAGAGCCAGAATAGGAAGTAAAAACATATCAGTTATACCATTATGCAAACGTAAAGCCGTAGGTCTGTTAAAAAAAGCTTATTTTTCTAGCATGGAATGGTCTATTTCTTCATAGTTAATACTAAACACAATAAACCAAAAGAAGTAGAAATGAGAAAACATATATAAACAAGGGAAGGGAAGGAAATGAACTCACTGATCTGTCAAATTCCAGCATAAAGCATCTTTTAACATCTTCCTTAGTGGGCTTACAGCCACAACGATCACGTCTAGACGTCAAGTCTGAGAATTTGGCATACGTGTAGTGCAGAACTGCAGCCTCTTCCAGTTTCACCTCACTAAAATAAATAAGAAAAAATAATTCATTGGTTTAGAAAAGGGGCAAAATTCTCACGTCAGTCAAACTACCAATAAATGGCAATGCAATTTCAAACGTGCAAGTTAGACAAGATAATAAAATTTCTGATTCTGCAATGGAAAGAAAACAAATGAATGCAATTCTAAGGTAACATGAAGCATATAAGCAAGCATATAAACATACTTGGGGGTTTTCATGTAGTTGTGCCATCTGTGTGCACCATTAGGACGAAGATGATCTTGAATTCGAGCAGCTGATTTCCCATTTCCATAAGTTAAGAAATAGTTTGGATTACCGCGAGTTGATTCCTTATACATGCCAAAGTATGTGTCCTTTGGAAGGTGGTCATAGTTTTTCTTGAACATCGAAACCTGTTATATTTCATGCAATATCAAATAGAATCTAATCTAGGGCCACAAACATTGGAATTTTCATGCTCGGTAATATATTTATTCATGGGTAAAACAAAGAAGGCATACCTCACTGAAAGGATCCTTTATATCATCCCGTTCAACACCACTCTCCTGGAAAATAAAAGCAGCAACATTAATTAAGTAAAGATACACTACAGAAATAAAAATATATAGCCAGCGATCTCTTAAAAACTACCCAATCGAAACTAATTTCACTCACATAATTTGGAAATATAACCATATCTACATTCCCAGGAACATCCAGCAGTAATTGCCTCAAAGAATATTCAGTAGTGCCAGCAGGATGTATCAATTCATCAGTGTCAAGATGAAGTATCCATTCCATGCCTGCGTCCTACATTTTTTTTTTTTTTGCAAAGGACAAGAGTAAGATATTAAGCATAAGATCATCAGATTTACTGGCCACATAATTCTAGATGAATTGCCATGGATGAGAATACAATTCATTGACTGCTTACTCTTGCCATGACAATGGCCATTTCCATATTAAGAGATTGCTTCACAAACAGCTCATAATTGCATGGCTTGTAAAAGAAACTTGACAGCCATGTTTCATTCCAGATCCGGCTGATTCAGGAAAAGGACAGGAAATAAGACAAGGTGAAGTTAATGGAACATGCTCGAAAGAAAATTAGACAAAATTGAAAGCTAATGTATCTGCTTGCCTCTATGCTTCAAGCTATCCTAAATTCAGCTAAAGCTGATGCTAACAAACAAAAAAGTGAAATTGAATAGAGACACAATTCTAGAGGAATAATTCAACACTCAACGAGGAGAGACCAACCAACCTTCTAGCCTGTTGCTCCTCCAGCTCTCTTGTTCTATATATCACTTTTACTCCCTGAGAAAACAACATAACGTTTAAGCTCGCTACTTCGCGACAGCAAATTAAAACAAATCAAAGTAGAAAAACTCCAATGTTAACTCACAGGAATAGATTCAAGAACTTTAGATACACTAGGAGATGCAGCCTTCCCTTCGACGAAAAGGAAAAAAGTTGAGACCCCAAGAACCTTATGATAAAACATCCATGGAAGAATCTGATCTAATCCAGCTGATGTACTTGTTGTAATACATATCTGCATAGTGAGTTGCACCAATTGTAACTAATAGATCAAAAGACTTAAAATATCTAAATCTAAGCCATACAAACAAAATTTCAATAAACCAAAAGAACAAACCAATCAATAACAAACTTAAGAATATAAAAAAACCAAACTTTAAAAGTCGGAGTTCGGCATTGAAACAAAAATGCATTATTATGTGAAAAAAAAATGTGCATCCCAAAAAGAAATTCATTCAAAAAAGAGGAAAGATTGTACCTTTGGCCTCAAATTGGGGTCGAAATCGAACTTCCAGTCATGAAAATAAGGGAAAGAAGGGGACCCACTACGAGCAAGGTTAGAGCAATCAGAGGAATGGTGAGGTTTAGGAGATAATACAGACGCAGAGGATTCCATTCCAGGGAAGATCTCATGGTTACGAGAACCTTGTGGAGCCCAGCGAGCAGTTACGGTGGCTCGGTCGGTAAGTCCTCCCCGATCGCCTTTCCATTGCAATATAAAGGCTAAAGCTGCAAGAGATAGGGGAAGAAGAGTGAGAAGAAGGATTAATTTTGAGGTAAAAGATTGATTTGAGGAAGCTGAAGAAGCAGAAGACGGTCGGAGGGGAGCATGGAGGTGGTGATGGTGGTTGGGCATGGTGGTTGGTGATGGAGAGAGAAAAAAGTAAGGCGTTGGTGAACAATTTTCAGCTCTGTAAGGAAAAAAAAAAAAAAACCGTTTCAATTTACGATTTAAAATAAAACTAAAATTTAAAAGGAAAGAAACGAAACGACGTTGTATATTGCGGAACGACACCTATCATTCTGTTCTCTGTCCTTACGTACCTAGGGCAATAAAAGGGTAATAAACCCTAAAATCAGGGAAAAAACGGAAAAGGGAGAGTGCCCACAAAATCGAAAGTCCTTCTCCTCCTCTGAGAAGGTTTCAATATACCTATGCTTCGTAGCAGCGTCGAGCTTATTCTCTTTAAGTTTAAAAGGGAGGGTTTCTTCGTTAAATGTTCCCTCTCTCCATACCCATCACAGATTGTTACTATTTCATGTCTTCAATCGACACCTCTTTTCCCTCTGCTACTTGTTGGCAGCAGTCTCGAATCTTAACTTTTCTGCATACTTTCTTTATAATTCTTGTTGTTTTTGCATACCCTTTTGCTTTCCACTCCCACAACTACGATAGGTTTGGTTTTCTACGTTCGGGTACAGAAAAAGGTTTCGTCTTTACACAACAACATGAGTAAGAACAAGGTTCGTGCTTTCTAATTTTTCTTCAATTGGTAAGATTGCTTATTTGTTTGATTGGTTATGTTATTACTTTCCCAGAATAATGGAATCCCTAATTTTTGTAATTTCTAAGATGGTTTCTGGGTTGGATGACCAATTCGGAATTAGTTTCGAATAAAGCTTTGAATTTTCTTGTGGGGTTTATATTTCTTTTTTACGTAATCACTTGGAACAATGGCTTCACTTGCTAGGTTTGAGATACTGTATGAGACATGATTATGCTATTTTTTTAAGTATTTTTCTTCGTTATTTAATGTGGTTGTGTAACTTGTGATTTTCCGTGTGTTCCCAACCCTGTAGGTGCTAGTATTTGGTTCATTCACTGAAGATGAAGCCAGATCGTGGCTTCAGAAGCCATCATCTGAAAAAGTTGAAAAGCCTGTGGCAAAGAAAGACTTACAATTTGGTTCTTTGAATGTCGCCACTGGTTTAACTTTTGGCAATTTTAATAGTGAATCCAGCAGACAACGAGATTCTGCTAATGGAAAGGTTATTGAATCGGGTAGACAACGAGATTCTGCTAATGGAAAGGTTAGTGAATCCAGCAGACAACGAGGTCCTGCTAATGGAAAAGTTAGTGAATTCAGCAGACAACGAGATTCTGTTAATGGAAAAGTTGGTTTACATACTACAAGTTCGCATAAAAAAGAAAATGAAAAGAAAGCTGATAATTTGCCTGGTATACTTGGAAGTACTAAACAGAATGGAAGCATTGACAATGTCAACAATGGGATTTCAATCAGTGATCTAAGTATTGGCATGAAGGACTTAAAAGTGGAGAGTGTTGACTTGGCTTCCTTACGGTCGTCTCAGTATGATGATGGTTCCTTAAATCAATCACAAGGCTCCAACTTTGACGTGCTTGATGTCCTGGATACCGATGGGAATATGGTGGGGACTGACAATGATTCACCAGTATACGCAAAGAAAGAGTTCATTCAGAAGGCAACTGACGGGCCTGTTGCTGCAATCAGAAATTTTCTGCCTCGTGGTTTAGTTAACTCGGGGAATTTATGTTTCCTCAATGCCTCTTTGCAGGCTCTATTATCGTGTTCTCCTTTTGTTCTGCTGTTGCAGGACCTCAGGAATCGCAACATCCCAAAGGTGCTTTTTTTTTTGTTTTATGTTTCCATATTATTTCCATTTTGGTGTGATTTTTTTTTTTTTTTTTTTGCTGCATGAATTAGCTTAAACATGCATTATACATTATTGGAAAGTATGATTACTTATTGTACTAACTGAAGCTTTGCCTATGTTTAACTATGATTTTTACTAGGTTGGCTTCCCAACATTAACTGCATTTGTGGAGTTTGTTTCTAACTTTGACGCGCCGAGCAGTTCGAAGTCACAAAAGGACATGACTGTAGTTGAGACTGGCAGACCTTTTAGCCCTGCCATGTTTGAAGATGTTCTTAAAAATTTTACCCCAGATGTGCCAAATAGCATATCAGGACGTCCAAGGTTTGTTTTTATTTTTGAGTATTTTTCATCTTACTTGTACCATGCCACACTCTACTAGAATGATCAGCTGAACCGGCATTTTACATATATAAAGCATTCTAGGTTGTGATTGTGATGATAGAGAACAGTGCTTCCATGAGGTATCAATATTATGATAGCAAGTGGTAGTTTTAGGCACTTTTGTTTTTTTGACATTCTTATGGAGAATGTAGGCCGTGTAGAATTTATAATGTCATTAATATCTCTAGTTAGCTTGCATGGAACATACCTAATGTCTGATGTAGTATAGAAACATAACTTGTGATACGAAATAGGCCTGTTCAATGTTATTACAGTCATGAGGCTGGCGTCTAGTAAATTAGCATCCAATTTGTTTATTATCCTTGGCTCCTGCCAAGGACAATGGGCAGCATGAGGATATGTGATGAAATTTTGTCTTTGCTGTACTTTTTCTTTTTCATGCAATTTTTTTGGGTGCATTTTCATCTTCTGCAAGAATTTGCATTCATACAATCCTAATGGGACCCAAGCAACTGAAACTATTGTTATGTACTGTTTTAGTGGATTTGAATAAATTTCTGCAATCATTTATTTACAGGCAGGAGGATGCTCAGGAGTTTTTGTGCTTCATCATGGATCAAATGCATGATGAATTACTGAAGCTTGAGGGACAATCTGTTTATCGGAATGGTGCCAAATCTTCTCTATTTTCCTCAACGGAGGATGATGAATGGGAGACAGTTGGCCCAAAAAACAAATCTGCAGTTACTAGAACACAAAGCTTCATTCCTTCAGAGCTAAGTGAAATTTTTGGAGGGCAGTTGAAAAGTGTTGTGAAGGCTAGAGGTATCTTTTTATTGTTTTGGTTTAACAGACTTTCAAAAAGTTTCTAGATTTATTTTTTATATATAATCTCCCGGGATTAATTTTGTCATTGCAATTCTTTGATAGAAGCATAGTTCTTTATGTAGTTCACTTTTCCTTACAATCCATCATGTTTTTGTGGTGAAGGGAATAAAGCTTCTGCTACAGTTCAACCATTTCTGTTGCTCCATCTTGATATTAATCACGAAGCTGTTCGTACCATTGAGGATGCACTTCATTTATTCTCTGCACCTGAAAATCTTGAAGGATATAGGACAGCTACAACTGGGAAGGTATATCTCTTTATTTTTTTATGTTGGCTTTTATCTATTATATTTGGAGCTGGTAAAAGCTGGGACTTATGAGGCTGCTTTTCTTTAAGATTGCTTAATGTTTTCAAACAATCAAAATGTTGAATTGCATCAATATTTTGCAGGCTAGTGTTGTGACTGCAAGAAAATCTGTAAAGATACAGACACTTTCAAAGATAATGATACTGCACCTTATGCGTTTTAGTTATGACGGAAGCCAAGGGAGTACTAAATTGCACAAGCCTGTGCACTTTCCCCTTGAATTGGTGCTAGGCCGGGAACTACTAGTTTCTTCTTCGACTGAGGTAAAATATTTAGTTTCAGACCCCTAAACACCATGAAACAATTGTAAAGATGCTTATGGGTTTGCCACGTCTGTTGAATGTTGCAGAGCCGGAAATATGAACTTGTAGCTACAGTAACTCATCATGGACGGGAGCCTTCAAAGGGTCATTATACTGCTGATGCGCGCAGTCCCAATGGGCAGTGGCTGAGGTTTGACGATGCATCAGTAACTGCAATTGGTCTGAATAAGGTATTGCATGAACAAGCTTATGTCCTCTTCTACAAGCAAGTATAGAATGAATGTGTTTATGTAATATTTAATACAATAGATGGGATGGAGCATCTTGGAGATGAGCATTGAAGTTTTGTGTCATAAGCCTATAGTCTTTCTTTGTATTAAAGAGCAATTGCTTTAGTGTTTGTTTTGAATTTTTTCATAAATCTTTTCACTATAATTGATTGATCTGTGTCCAAAATGTATTGGGATATCTCTAGCTGTGTGGCTTGATGAATGTCTTCTTGGCTGTGAAATTGCATCTTTAAAGGTTAATAATAAGGGCTTCTTTGTTTAGTGTAGTACTAACTACTAAGGGGGTGTTTGTTTAGGCTAAAAAGCTGGTCAACCCTCCTTTGAAGCCATTCTTAGCTTTTAAGCAGCGAGTGATATGTTTATCTAAGCTTTTAAGTTGCTTAAAAGCACTTAGTAGTTATTTGACATTGCTTGTGCTTTTTTCCTGGTTTTCAAAATACACTTCAAACAAAAAGGTAATAACTAGCTTTTAATTTAAAAAGTGCTTAAAAACGGCTTTTTTTAGTTATTTATTACACATTTGGTAGTTTTTCATTCTTGAAGAAGAATCAATGTGGTCCTTTGATCTGTTGGTCTTTAGATGGCTCAACTAATTTATATAAAATAATAAGAAAATTACTGATTTAAGTGGAGAATAAGAAGAAATTATTATAAACAAAATGGAAAAGAATAAATTATTATAAACAAATTGGAAAAAGGAACAAAGAAAACAAAACAGGGAACAATTTTTTAATTTTCAATATTATTAAAAAATTACTAAAAATAGGGAACAACTAATTAACTAATTAATTTAGCCAAATCTTAAAAAAAAAAAAAAAAAAAGCCTTAGGAATAACTAAAAGTGATATCTTTCTAAAATTTGTGGGGTAGCAATGTTAGATCCATAAGAAGCATTGGCATGTTATATAGGGCTTCTGTCCTTAACTTCACCTTATTGAGCATAATTGTGTCCTTATAGAAAGAATAGATTCATAACTAATCCCACCCCTAATTATGCTTAACCTTTGTCTTTAACCAAAAAATAAAGATTCTAATTATTAATCATAAACAATAATTTCTAATTAACTATACAAATAGTCAATTATGCAAAAACTAAAGGACGAATTTATTGCATTCATTCATAAATTAAAATTACAAGTAATGTGAAAAAAGAAAAAAATCGTATACCCTTATAAAATATGTTACATCAAATCCTCAATCCCAAAAAAAAAAAAAATAAAATAAAATAAATCAATTGAAATTTGTAAAAAAAAAAAAAGAAAAAAAGGAAGAAAAAACTCTTCAATCTTGCCTATATTCTTCTTCTTCTTCTTCACAAATGAATCTTGACCAAAAACTGACACAAAATGAGTAGAAAATAAGATCAAATAGAAGCACTAAATGCACATAAAAAAGGGGAAATAGTACTTCTTCTGAATCGGTTCTAAGAACTTGAAAAAAGCACACTTCTATTGCTCAAACTAATCCATATTCACTGGTCATTTTGGATTTGATTAGAATGTTTAGGAACCCACCAAACCCTTAAACTCTTATCAAGGCTACCACTATAGAGCAAAAAACCACCACCTACACTATTAGGTGAAGCTTGTAAGCACTTAATAGGTCCTTCATGACCGCTTATAACTCCAAATTTACTAAGCTTCCCAAAAGCTTCTCTTTTCCATATACTAATAGACTTATCAGCTGATCCACTACACAAAAACATTTCCCTTTCTCCCATTAAGCACATACACAAAACTGCCATTTGATGAGCTTTTGTTTCTGAAACTAATTTCCAACTTACATATTCATTATTCCTTTCCCAACCCATTATAAATCCATCTGACCCTCCTCCAAATACCCATTTCCCATCTTCTGATACAATTACTGAATTGAATGAAACATCTTTATGACCTTCTAAAATACCTTTTAATGAATGAGAAGGAGAACTATTACTTTTCCCTTCTGTTCTTCCCCAAGCTTTGATCTTTCCATCTGCAGAAGCTGAATAAACAATCCCTTTACTTGAAACCAACCCATTTATTGCATCATCATGAGCTTTAATTGATTCCAAACATTTCAAATCTGAAATTCTCCAAACTTTTAAGGTTTTATCCCAAGAACCAGAGTATATCAACCCATTATAAACTGTTAGACAAGAAATACTATCAGCATGTTCTATCCATAATTTCTTATGATGTCTTCTAGTTTGAACATAATTGCTCTGTTTCATGAACTTACCCAAATAATCTTTCGTTGTAGGTAAAGTATCAAGAAGCTTAAAAACATTTTCAGAGCTTCTTGAAACTTTCCAAACCCTAATTCTGCTATCTTGATGAGCTGTAAAAACCTTATTACCAACTGTTACAAGTGCTTTAACAGATCCATCACCTTGACCAAATTTTGTAAATTGTCTTAAATCTGGCTGTTGCCAAACTATAATATCTTTCCCTTGTGAAGCACTTAAGATGAATTCACCACATAAAGCCAAGCATGAAACTGATCCTATATGATCTGATAATACTGCAAGGGACTTGTATGAGTAAGACCCAGATAAAGATGTTTCTGGGTAATTAATAAAGTTCACATCTTTAAGCTCAAATCGGAAGGATTGAGGTGGGCTTTCATCGCTAACCTCACTGCTGGTTGTGCTACTGCTGCTACTTCCAGCTGCAGCAGCAGCAAATAATAATGGGGTAGAAGGAGAAGTGTTTGAGGTAATTGGAATCATGGGTTTTGCTAAAGTTTGAAACTTTGATGTGGGGTTTTGTTTGGGAAGAAAGATTGGAAATGGGTTTGAATGTGTATATGAAGGAAGAAGAAGACACGGATTTCTTGATGGAAAAGAGATTCCTTTATTATTTTCTTTGGTTTAGTATTTAAATGGAAGTGTAACGGATACTTTGAAACTTGGTGGTTTGATAAAGAGAAGAGGATTGGGAGAGGCAGTAGGAAATTAGAGGGACCACTAAACTTGTTTATGGATATTGAGCTGTTGGGAGAGGTTTTTGTTTTGACCAATGATGGCTTCACTAATTGAGACATTAATTATTTATTTTTCTAAATAAATGAGCTTGTTTTGGAGAGAAGAGTAGTACAAATTCTCCGAGGGAGCGTAGCATAGGAGTCAAGTTTATTGTGCTGTATACCATACTAAAAAGTAACAATAAACAAATGTCAACAATATGTCTACTTTCCCCATTAAAGTGCTTCAACATCTTAAGCTTATACATGCAAATCAAATTAATTTCTTTGAAATTTAAATAACTATCTCATACCAAATCTTTGTCCCCATTATCCTCTTTTTATGCCACTTTTTTTTTTATTACAATATAATTCTGATTTTACTTTATGTTAGTCAAATATGTTATATTTGAATTTGGCTTGTTCCAACGTCGGCAATTCATCTCTAAAAAAATACCCATTAAAGAAACATATGTCAAATTGAAGATAAAGAATTAAATACATTTAAAAAAATACAACATATTATATATCCTAAAATGAATGTCTCACCACCTAAACTTTAAGTTTACTACAAGAAAAAATCACCCGGGACCAAAAAAAAAGACCAGCGATGTCATAATAATTGATACCAAGTGCCAAATGTTATTTGATTAAATTAATGATATGTTAAAAGAAGACCAGCGATGTAATAATAATTGAGACCAAGTGCCAAATGTTATTGATTAAATTAATAATATGTTATAGTGGTATTCTATTTTATTGGAAATTAAGGAAGAAAATCTACTGCCAAATGTATATATATATATATATTTATGCAGTCAAAGGTCGGCAAGCTGCCAAATTTTTTTTATCATTTGCTGGTTAGGCAGAAGAAAAATCCTTGCTTGAAAGAAAGTTGTTCATCCCAACAACCTCTGTTTCCCCTCTCCTATTATTTTATGTTGCTCCAAATTTGGACTTCATCTTTATTTGATCCTCGTTGGACCTTGCTAGGAATCCTTGGAGGACTCACTCAGACTCCCACGGCTCGCTCCAGCCAATCTGACTCCTATGCTCCTCTTCTGAGGCCGCTATAGAACCCTAATTAAGAATTCGATACATATTTACTGATGTTAAAAGACTAATGGTAACCCTTTAATCTAATAAAATTTGTCAATTTCGTAAGTCTTAGTTTTTCAATGTGAGTTCTTCCTGTTACGTACCTTACAGCAATGCCAAACATTGCCAAAGCTTAAGTTGCAGCTTGATTATCTTCTTAAGGCCTAAACTACTCAAAGCTCAACACAAAAGAGGCACATTTTATTTTATTACACACATTTTCTCCAAACTACAACAGCAAAGTACAAACTACCATCAAAGGACCCTTCAAACCTTAGTATGTACAAAAAAAGAGGCTATTCAACTAATCTAGTGTCTCCATAACTGCAACCTCGAAGATCTCTCCTTTATTACTCAACTTCTTCTTTTTCTTCTTCAACGAGGCTGGTGGATTTGGTGAATGCGTCTTGTTGCTGCGGACTTGGGGCTTAAATTACACCCAGCTTTCATTGGGTATTTTGATGCCTTGCTTGGAGATTTCACACTTTTCCCATTCTTTGGTACACTGAGCTCTTTTAGTACACTTTTCGTATCCGTTTTAGCACCTAATTGACAACAAAATTAGATTAGTTTTCAAGAACTCCTTCTAAATGAAAAACCCATTGCAAATCATTTGCTTGATTTCATTACTAGATTCAATTGATTTAAGCTACACAAACAGGTAAACAACTTATTTTTAAGTTAAAAACTGCTTTTAAGCAATGCCAAACACCCTCTACTATCACATGCTTTATCTTCATCTTATAATAATTAGATTCAATTCAAGTTGTTGCTAAGCTTAAAGTTCATAGATCTTTGATTAACGACTCCATGAGACCAATCATCATTTCATTAATTCACATTCAACCAGATCATCACATCAAATTTCAATTCAATCCTACATAAAAATGAAAAATGAAAAAAAAAAAACCCTTCTAAATCGCTGAGCTTTATTTAATTATCAGATTCAAGTTTAGATCTTTTTACCATTTTCAGGCTGCTTCTTCTGCTCTTCTTCTTCAGTCATCATAACCAGTTCGTCAAACTGAGCTTCCAGATTACCAAATTCATCCACATCATAAAAACCCATATCGAGCTTCTCCGGAAACAAATCCTCGATGGGGTCATCAAATCCGGCGTCCGCGCTACCGTCGAAACTCCCTTCCGGATGTTCACTGAGCCAGTAATCACGAAACCATGTTGAAGTTGTAACTAAATCCCACCACTCCGGCGAAAAATCCTCGACTTGACGATACACCGCCGGAATAAAGAGCGGAGCATTTGGGTTGAGTGTCGATCTCTGTCCTGCTACTAATGCCATCGCCTTTTTTCTGCCGTCTGATTGATCTGAAGAAATACCGTTCTGCTGATATAATGGGAAGAAGATGGATAAGGAGAGAGAAAAGGGTAATCCGAACCTGTTGCTTCGGTGTCCGAAGCTGAGATATAGGATGATGATGACGTGGACTTGATATTTATTGTCTGTTTTTATCTGGAAAACCGGTAATGTCGGTTAGTGTTATGGACACCTGGCAGTTAAAGTGTGGATATTGGAGTAGATTATGGGACACAATCGACGGTGTAGAGAGATTGGTTTTTATCGGACGGTTTAGATTTGATAATAATGGAGAGATTTTTGTGATGGAATTGGAGTCTTCTCGAAAGTGAATTCAAATAGAACATTGGATTGGCCTCCATTAAAATGACGTGTAAATAGAACATTGGATTGGCCTCCATTAATGTGGTTCAAGCAAGCTATATGGGACGCCCTACCTTTTTGCAAATTACAAAATACTCCAATTGATATAATTTCATTTCAAATATATCCGGAAAACTAATAAGTTCGAGTTTTTAAATTCGTTTATTAAACGAGCCAAATTCATTAAAACGTTCCTTTTGGAGCTTAGCTTATTGAATTTGTTTACAAATTTGATTTATTGAACTTACATACACATGGAATATCAATATCAACTGATTTTATGAAACTTACGTACGTTGCACATTTTGATATCAGAGTTTGAAGGTCATCTCGATAACCCGATACTTGGCCGATCGCTGCGTTGCCTTTGCAAATAGCAATCATAAAAATAACCAATACCACGAGCTTCATGTTCAACAATAGAGTCTTTTTCTTGAATCTTGATTTGTAAGTGCACAATTGAGGTTAGTAGCGTTAAATATATATAGGTGAAAATTAGGGAGTTACTTGATTTGATTATCGAAATGATTTGCATGTGACCTAAAAGCTTCCATTGATTGTTTTGACATTTATTTAGTATAAGAAACGTATACAAGAAATAAAGAAGAGCATCATCTTTTGCTTGAAGACAACACAAGTTGGTTTATAGATAAGTCCACCATTGATGAATTTAAGGTTTTCTTTAATCTTGATTCAAGCTTGAAATTGAATAATCAATTATAAATCTGACTTATTATTTAGGGAAAAAAAAGGAATTGTAATTCAATGATGTACAGATTTTTGAAGCTGAGCAGGAAAAATGGAATTGACTCGTATCAAAATATTTACTTGTGCAGTTTTAAGTTTGAAACCCAAAAGAATAGATTGTGTAGGAGCCTTCTGTTTCTACTTTCGGCATCCAATCTCTTTATCACGGTGAAGTACTATCGGAATACTCATCCAGGTTAATATTCAACTTCTTCAACTCATTCACAGTACTCCATCTCTCTCCGATTTTGATCTGTATAGCTCTTCTTTCTATCCTGTGCAGCCTTTAACTTTGCCTTGTACACATTCCTCTTGAACTTGCCCATCTGTATAACAAACGTATCTCATATGTGCTTAATAATTTAGTAACATACTTAATTTTGCTTATCATTTAAATTCAGCAGGCTTTGAACTCACCTGCAAGACTGATGCCCAAGTTAGCTTGAGCATCCGCGTCTGAGTTAAATTCCTGTAAAACACAGGGTCAGTATACTAGAATGATAAACTTGAACTAATGGTAATAATAGTTTTGCTTAAATGCTTCAAACTCTTGTATAAGAGCTGCTTTTTCTACTTTATGTTCCCATACAAGAATGGGCAGTTGTTATCAGACTTACCAGCTTACTCGACCCGTTATGGTATTAAATATGAACAACTTAATCTTATGATTATTTTTTCCGTCTGATCCACTGGAACAAAATCAGACTAGAACTTTGCAAAAGAACAAATTGTGCATGAGCACTCAGTAATAATTCGGCCCATAGTCATAAAACAAATTCAGTATCAAAGAAACAGTTCAGAATGTTGATGCCAACATGCACAGAAACCCTTCCGATCTTTCAGCCAGAAGCTGTGACTGAATGGAAAAATGCACAAGAAAGATTTGATGTTTTTGCAGGTATTCACTACATCTTCATGGATGAGAGGAACTAGTAAATAAATTTTGTTTTGGTCGCTTGATCAGTGGAATGATAATCTAATACTCATTGAGCTTAAAACAGAAAACTGCAATATTATAAGCTACTGTCATATTCAAATTAGAAAATTGTTCTGGTAATTTATTAGAATAGCAAATACAACATCTTCTATCAATGCTAGTTATATGGTAATAGCAAAAGTCAATTTTGATGAACAGTGCATACCCTTAGGACATGGTTGATCTGAAAAGAAACGAACTCGTCTTTAAGCTTTTTGACCTGCTCATACAGGGTGCTCATGCCTGGGTGTTTGACCTTCCATACGCCTTGAATCTGTTCCATGCTTTTCAATGTGAGAATTAATGATATGATGCCAAATTACAGCAGGAATATCAGTGATAAAAAAATGTACTGGATAAACAAATGAAATATCAACTGGACAGATGAACCATGGATCCTAAGCTTTTTAACCCACAAGTCAGATTGGAGCCATGCATTCTCTTTTACAAGTTTACAAGTCCCAAGTCAAAGGCCGAATAAATGTTTTATGGTTTAAAATCTAGTAAAAGCACTGCCTTCGTGTTATTATTACAATCATTATTTCCAAAAGTGCAAAGAAAATAAAAAGATAGGCATTGACCTTGAACTATAAGTATAGTATGTAACAAAAAAAGAAAGAAAGAAGTCTTAATCTTAACAGCTGCTACTAAAATCCACGTAGAAATTAATGAAAATAAATATATATGATGTTTAATAATATAGAATATACCATTTAAGTAACAAGTGAAGAACTAAGGATTAATGAAAACTGAAAAGAAGGGGATGCAGAATTAAAAGGCAAACCAACCTGAGAACAGACAAGTTTGGAGTCACCTTGGATACGGATTTTTGCATAGCCTTTTTTAAGAGCATATGTCAATCCTAAAATCACAGCTCTGTATTCAGCCGCATTACATGTAGCTGTACCCAATCCTTCTCGCAATCTGCAGATCTGTATGAATTGGAGGTTTAGAAAGATGGGATCACTAACAAAAGATAAGAGGATGTCGAAATGGTCAAATTGGATACCACATTGCCATCAGTAGTTCGCAACACAGCTCCCGCCCCAGCAGGTCCAGGATTGCCTCTTGAAGCACCATCAAACTCGAGAATACAGGTTTGCTGCAAATAACGGATCAGGTTTAATATTGTTTCCCTAATCCACAAAGTCGTTGTTCAACTAATCCTAACAAGACTACTCAAGAGTGACTCTTTCACAACACATAACAAACAATAAGTTAGAAATAGAAGTATATTTGCATTTTGCATCCATCAGACCTTGGCATGTAATTTGCATGAATCATATGACAGTACCTGAGCCTCACTCTGATTGTCCAATTTGACATGTTTTCTCGATAGATCCAGTGTACTAGATGTTGATCCATCACTTTCCTGCATTGCAATAAAAAAGAATCTTAGAAAAGTGCATAAACATAATGATTAGTAAAGAGGTATCCGCCTGCCTATATTATTTACTAAGATTACTCATCTAATCTAATTTATATTACATTGCCCCCAAAAGTAGAGGGGTTGCACCTTGACTCGTAATTCTTATAGAATTATTGTACACTTTAAAGAGATGGAATTCCAAACATACCGCAGTCTCCGATCCCTCCAATTCCTGTGGTCTCTTTTTTGTTGTTGCATCTGGTACATGCATTTCTTCTTTAGAAGAGGGTTGCTGCAATCATATATTGATTAAAACTTCCTGTAATACAGGTAACCCATCTGAACCTTATTCAAGTAACATGCACAGGCAAAAGACCATGAAAGATTCAATAAAAAAAATTGCTCGTCCTTGGTTACCATCAAAACAAATTTGCCATTCACACCAATGACATGCTACCTGAAAAGGACAAGGTAAAAGTGTCCCAAAGAGATCCTCCTTCAAATCTGCAGCTCTGATAGTGTACAAAGCATTCTGGAGCCCACGAGAAATAAGATAATCCTCAGTGTCCTTAGGTAAAGAATACCCTTTGTAAATACTGACAGGAGGATCGCATACCTGGGAAATTAATAAGGTCTTAGTCCAACAACAGAAGATCATCATGTCCTAAAGTTCTGTAGCACTAGTTTCAAATTAAAAACAAGATAGCAGCAAGAAATGGTGAAAACACAATTGTTTTTATCAGGCACTACCCTGGTGTCTGCCTTTAAATGGTGTTGAACATTCAATAAAGATCTCAGCACCCAAATTGTGATAGTCCAAGACAAACTTGAAACCACAAAAAAAATAAATGTGAAACAGGCATTTTATTGATATAGGTTGTTGGGAACAAATGCAATCTATAAATTCTAAGGCCAATCCCAAATCCACACAACATTTTGCTAATCAAAGATAAAATGAATACCGATGATCCAACTTGAGCCTGGCAATCACTGAAACTCTTATAGACGCCAACTATATCGCCTTTACGCACAACAAAGAAAGTGTCTTTTTCTTTGTCTTGCTCCACGATTGCTGGCTCAGGATTCAATTTCTTCTTACGCGAAGCTCTTACGGTAGCTTTTCGAGTGGAGTAGCAGTGAATGCTAAATCTAGGGAAAAGAAATTCCAAATTAACTATTTTAAGACCAGTTTGCTCAAAGCTTCTTTTCCACAAGGGAGTAGAACATTGAGGAGAGCTACTTGTCGAGACAATATGGCTTGTCTTTCCAAATATAGCCACAGTGTATGAAGAAACACGCAATAAGCAGTTCATTCCAATGTATCTTCGCCAGATTCTGTGCAACTGAAATAATATGCAACGAGTGGAGTCAATGAGTACTTGCAGAATACTAATTGTGATCCAAATTATGCTTTTGGGAGCTTCATAATATCAGTCAATTGTTCTGTCATACTATTTGATTATGATTCTGTTTTGCAACATCTTCACATTCAATATTCTGGATTCAGAACTAGAAATTTTGCATTTTTTTTTCTTCTTATGCTAATTTATCATATTCATCTAATGATTGACTCATTTTCTCTCATGCATAATCTAATAATCATAATACATTCCTCAGAAAGTTGACCAGAAAGCACATCGGTCACTAAGAACGACAGAAGTACTAAATGTTCCAGCAATTAAAACTAAACACAATACTGAAACTAACCCAATCTCAGTATCTCAAGCATCCAAATAATGAAACGAAAATAAAAATGAAGATTTAAAACATAAACTAACCTGAAAAAAAAAGAACTCGAGTCAATGAAACTTCTTCAAACTCGAACAGCAGAATGGAGAGACGAGGTGAGCTGCTGAAGGCTGTCGGGCGCCGCCGTCGGTCGGACGGTGAGGGCTAGGTGGTGATCGTTCGAAGGGAGGAGGAAATGGGAGGTAGGTAACTTGTGTTGTGACTTGTGAATTATAACAGGATACCCATAAAACGCAGTGTTTTAACTTACGGTTAAATCGGTTAATTCCGCCGAAAATTTTAATTTCGAATTGGCCAAGTTTCCAATTTTCTTGGCCGAGCCGTTTTGGTCGAACCGAAAGCTGACCCTACATGCTCAACTGAGGAAAACCTGGCGCCATCAAGACCTAATTCGAAAATCCCCCAAATTTCTTCCATGAATCCCTAAAACCCAGAGAATTCAATCCGCGAAATCCCAAATGCAGAATCAGAAAAGAGTACTGTGTCCCGAAAATGAAGAACTCGTCTCCTACCTGCTGCAAAAGAGGCAAGAATTGGCCGAAAAGCCTAAAGGGATATCGGAGAATATTGACATGACACTTTCTAAAGCTTACAACAGTGTTTGTAGCTCAAAAACTCCAATCAAAACACTCAAGGACTTATCCCAGATCAAGTACGTTCATAATCTCTCTCTTTCTGGATAAAGTTCAAAACTTTAGTTTTTCAGGTTATATCAAAGTTGGTATTGAACTGGGTATAGTAGTTATTACCTGGAAAAGTCAGTGTTTTCAGAATATCTGTAATGGAGCTTGCAAGTAAGATAGAAACTTTCGTATAATAGTGGTAATTTCAGTGAAGTTATTTGTCAAAACCTTAAAAGTGAAATATTCCATTGAATTATTGCTTCACATAGGAAGCAACGTAATTAGTTCTGTGATTTTGTCGCCCATTTGGGTGTAATTGGCGCCTTGGATCTTATTCTGGATTGCTTTGGTTCTATTCATGGAATAGGGGTGTGGGTAAATGGATTTTGAAGCTAATGCAAGGATTTTTTGATAATGGTTCAGGAACTTCTGAACCAGAAGATTTGACCAAAAAGAGTAAGTATTTAAATCACATTTTGATTTCATAGATTGTTAGATTATGTATTGTTTTATGGTGATTATATATAAATTCCTAACAACATATGTTTTTGTTATTAAGCTAAGAGAGCCAGGGGATCAAAGCGTTACATGCCACAAAAGAATTCTGTGGCATACGCATTACTGATTACTCTTTACAGGTAACTGAGATCTCTTTTACTTGTGATTTTTTCTAAATATGTTTCTATTATTCTTTTAGTGTTTCTGAAAAATGAGTTGAATCCTGAAAATAGGGGGACTTCAAATGGCAATGAATTTATGCATAAGCAGGAGCTTATTGATGCAGCTGAAGCAAGTGGGCTATCTCGAGCTCCTATTGCGTATGTTTTTTAGCATCGTAGTTAACTTATAAGATATCTTACTTATAAGTTATATTATGGAAGTAGGTTGATGGTTTCTGAACTGGTTTTTTGTGCATTCCTAGGCCAGAGAAAGGAAAAGGAAAACCTGCTGCATTTGGAAGTTCTCCTAGGGACTGGTATACTGGATGGAGTTGCATGAAGACATTGATAACAAAAGGATTAGTTGTTAAATCAAGTTGCCCAGCAAAGTATGTTTTCTTTTTTTTCCAACATCATTCTTCAGACAACCTATTTTGTTTTTCTTTCTTTCTTGAGGTTAATGTTTTCCTCTAGTAATTATCTAGGGGCATTTGAGATTTAATTTGAGAATATTACAGAATTATTATCAAAAGTTCATAGTTCTTGAGCTTGAGGCACAAAGTATGTATTACCAAGGGCAGGTGCATTTTCTCTTCAACATGATACGCCTTCTCCTAAACATAGTAGAAGCACTATTGCGAGTACTTTGGGTTGATCTACTAGTCACTCAAGAATGTGCTTGGTCAGATTTCTTTTAAATTATAATAATCAATGGTTCAAACTTCTTGTTGATTACATATATTTGATTGTTGTGCTTTAATGTATGAAGGGTTGCAATTGTTTTTGTCACATACACGAGCAATCCGCTTGGAATTGCTTTGTATTCTTATTCATTTTTCGAGTTCAAAAGCTAAATGCTCATTTATGCAAAAATACACATTTCATTTAGCTTGTATGTTTGCATTTCATAACAGGAGCACATAAATGCTCTTTTAGCTTCTAATGACCTGGTTATGTAGCAAATAATACAGGATTTTTTTGACTTTTCATCATTAAAGAAATTTGAATGTGCTATTTTCAGGTATATGCTGACGGAGGAAGGGCAGGAAGCAGCTCGTGAATGTCTTATGAGATCTTGTTTGTTGGATCCTAAAGAAGGTTCAGCTAATGTGGAGGCTTCTTTTGATGCTGATTTGAACAATGAGTCAGATCATGAATCCTCTCAGCCTGATCCAACCATATCAGTAACTTCTTTGACTGATGGTTTAAGCAGTTGGGCAAAATCAACTGATGTTCCTCTTGAATCTCTTGAGAGGGTCTGATATTTCAAATAGTACTATTTATCTTTTTCTTCATCCCTAGTTTAGGATAGGGTGCTATTCTATTAATTGGTTGATCTTAATCACTTGCCTCGTTTCCTGTCACCTGAGCTTTTAAGAGAGGTGATTGTTAATGCAGTCTATCCTATCATGAAGATCATTGCTTCTTGAAACAAAGGGTGTAGTTTCAGTAAAAGATTTTCCTTTTGATCCTTTCTTAGGCATGGCAAATTATGTTTGACTATTTCAGATGCTGTAATGTTTCTTCAGATTTTTCTGACTCTTTGTTGGACTTATATTCTGTAGTTTATGGGCATGGGATACTCTAAGGAACAAGTTCTTCGAGCTTTTGCTGAAGTTTCAGAAACTTCACAAAGCAAGGAGATTTCATCAATGTGGCCAGCAATCTTGTGTCGTCTTCGAGAAGATCAAGTGTATACTCTACATTCAAATCCTCAAGCTCTGAGAAAGAATTGCCAGCAGGCATCACCGACAGATTGTAGTGAGCTTACCTTTTACGTTGTACTAATCCCTCAACTATTTTGTCAACACTTCTGAAAATTTTCTCACTGGAAACTTCCTAAACTTTCACTTCCTGTAGATCTTCTTGATGATCAAAATGTTCGAATGGATTTGACTCATGGTGGTGGAAATATGACATATATGCATTCTGTTTGCTCTACAGCTGATGCATTTATCTTGAGAGCTTGCTCCTCATCCGTATGCATTCTTTTATATCAACTGCTTATTTCCTTTGGTAAATTTATCTAATACTTATAAGTTACTTCCTATCATCCTGTAGGATTATCCTGTAAAAAAGACAAATTTGGATGGAGTGGAAGCAAACATGAAAGTTTTAAGCAAGCCACCTCTGAGCTTAGGGGAAAGATTTGAGGATATGTACGAGGTGATCCTGATATTGGATGACAGGGAACACTTTGTTGCCTATCGTGGGTTGGTGTTTGGAAACTTGCTTGGCTCCTTTGGGAATGTTCATTTTATGGCTTAAAATTGGTTTTCAGATCATTTAATTTCTCTGGAAGAATATTAAAGGCCACGACTTTTTTACAATATGATTGTCGCAAAAGTTAGAAGACTGAAAAATTCCGTGTCTTTATGGGTTTACAGGTCGTCAAAGTCTAGTAAACTACTTGAGAACATGAGCCATGAACATAAAGTTAACATAGAGGTAAGCTTCTGTAATCTTTTAACTATTTTGTTCTTTAGGAGCTTCATCATGGTGGGGGTAATGCTTTTTGATTTTGTTGCCTTGTGGCTGAGTTTGCTGATATGTTCTTGAATAATTGTATGTTCTCTTTCCGACTTTGGTGAGCTCTTTGTCATGAAAATGGTCCATGAGATATGACTTTATTACTGCTCATAAAATTTGCTTTTCCATTCTTCAGGTTAGACGGTTACCTGTTGGAGATGGAATCTGGGTAGCTCGGCATAAGTACCTGCGAGATGAATATGTTCTTGATTTTATTGTTGAGAGGAAAAAAGTTGATGATTTGCGCTCTTCAATTAGGGACAACCGTTATAAAGATCAGAAACTGCGGCTTCTGGTTCTTTTTCTGACTGCTTTCCTTCTTTGATTTCATTATTGAAGGCACCATTTGTTCTTGTTTTTGCATTGAAGTTTCAGTAGGCAGTTGCGTTCTTAAGAACGACAACAAATATAACTACACATCTTGGAAGCTTTAGTGTTTATATTAGTATTTGGTAATGTCAATTCATGCACAAATTTGCATGTAACAGAGATGTGGGCTTAAGAAGCTGATATATCTTGTCGAAGGCGATCCAAATTCCTCCGAGGCATCTGAAAGCATCAAAACTGCGTAAGTTTCGCCTCCCCACGAATCACATCTTTGAAGGGCCATATTTTGATTCTGGTCTGGTTCATGGATTCAATTGGTTTTCTAACTTACACTGTTTATGATCTTATGCAGTTGTTTTACAACAGAAATTCTAGAAGGATTTGATGTTCAGAGAACTAGTTGCTTGCGAGATACGCTCAAGAAGTATTGTCATCTTACTCACTCGATAACTCGATATTATCAATCACAGCCCCCAGATTACAAGTCACAAAATGCAGGGGGTTGTCCTCGGTTTAGTGAATTTATCCGGAGGTGTGAAGACCTGGAAAAAATGACAGTCAGTGATGTATTCGCCATTCAGCTCATGCAGGTACAGATATTTCGATAGAGTCGAGCAGCTTTTTCCCCTCTTGCCAAACAAATTATAAGCTTTTTGGTGCTTTGCAGGTGCCGCAAGTAACAGAGGAAATTGCAATTGCTGTTTTAGATATTTATCCAACAGTGATTTCGCTTGCTCGTGCTTATTCTCTTCTTGTGAGTTACTATCTTTACTTCCTGATGATAGGTTGCTTTTTACTGGGAATTTGTCTTTCTTTTATTAACATAATCGTCTGATGATGATGAAAGGATGGTGACATCAGCGCGAAAGAGCAAATGCTAAGGAAGCAGACTAACAACGCTATCAGTGCCACAGCTAGTAGGAACATTTTCAGACTGATTTGGGGCAATGACCGTTAACTCTTGAAGCAAAGCTTTTTGCTTCATTGATCACATAAAACTGTCTAAATTCACAACTTGATATTTTGGTTACAGTTCTCTAATAAAGATTTGATTTTTGATTAATAAAAATCTTACTTCACACATGAAAATAAAAGCCCAAGTCAGCTTATGATAACTTACAAGCTTTCTTTATTATTCAACTCCATAGTCATCACAAGTGGAAGATTAACATCAATGAACCAAAAATTTTCATTCGCACATGACCTTGCTTATAATCAATTGAACAAACAATCATTCGAAATCCCCCAACCCCAATACTCAGAAAAGAAAGTTAGCAGAGGATTTCTATAATTTCAATAGCATTTGAACCAACTGGTAATGGAAGAACACTATCAAGAATCAAACACTAAGAAAGCATTCTGCAAAATGCAATATCACAAATTTGTATAAAACCAAATCACATAATTCTTGGTAACAGAAACATAAGGATAAAATATGCTTGACATGATGGTACTAAATATAAAAAATTCACCTAAATAACTAATACAACTTCACATCCGGTCGCACCTTACTTCTCAGATGAGTTGGGTCCTCTCTTCTTGCCGAATCCCACAACTGCAACAAAGAAACAAACAAATAGCAGCTCAGAAACGGTAGCACAATCAAACTAACAACTCAATTTTTATTACATTTCATAATCTAAAACCATCCATACAACTTTTAGAATCATTTGAATGATCAAACAATAATAAGATTTTGACAAAAAAAAGGCATTAAGCTACTTCCCCATTAATTCTATTCACCATGAATATATTTAGCCTCCAACCAACCAAGAGGTTACTACTCTTTGGTCCGAGAGTTTATTTCAAAAATCAATTAAAAACTTGTTGTCTATATTATAATTTGATCATTTCATCGAAAATCACCCTATCTTACATAGTAACTAAAACCCAAAAATCTTAATTATCAAAAAACAAAGCTGCAAGATGAATTTATGAACCACATATCCATAAGTTCCTGTATTTTGTCCGTTGAATTTAAGATAGAGCTTTGAATTTAATAATTTCTTTGCATTTATCAGCTGACAGGGTAATTAATTAACTAGTTAAAGTGAACAGATAACCAAATTGCTTGACTAGAGAAACTTTCTGGATATAGATGAAGTGAAGACATTACCGGCGGTGACGAAACGGCGATTGTATTGCATCCTCTTGTGGGCGCGACCACGTGGCTTCTTCTTCTTGTCCTGCTTAGCTACTTTCGGGGTCTGACCTCTTACTTTGCCGGCACGAGCCAAAGATCCGTGAACCTTACCTGCAAATCGAATTCAACATTAGTTTAGAACGACGAGTCCCGTCAAAGCTAAACAGATGAAAAAGTGTAGAGCTTTACCCATGGTTTTGCTTTGCTTCGGATGTTACGAACGGTGAGAAAAGAGATGAGAAAAGAAAATTAGGGTTAGGGTTTTGGGAACTAATATAGGAGGAGGTAGATAGATAGACAGCTGTGTTGCGGGCCGTGGATCGGGTAAGTCCAAGCCCAGTCCACATCATTTACCAAGGTCAAAAACGTAATTTAAAATCAAATCTAGGGTTTTATGCTCCATTTTATTTCAACCCTAAAATCGTAGATCGTCTCTTCCTTCTGCTATCCATCTAAGTCTTAGGTATTCTTCTTCTCCGTTTCTCCTCTCATCTGAGGTATTTGATTGAATCTTGATTGATACAGTGTCAAAGCCATCGATGTAGTGACATGTGTATTACTGAATGCAGGTAGTGGAAATAAAGTGAGCGGAAATGGTGGAGAAGACAAAGGGGAGAAAGGAGGAGGTGGTTACTAGAGAATACACTATTAACCTCCACAAGCGCTTGCATGGCTGGTAATTCTTCTGTCTTTCCTACTTTTTTTTTTCCTTGAAAAGTATGTTTTAAGCTTTATCCATGGTTAGTCTGTTCGCTATGCTGCTTCTTTGTCAGTTCGATGAATATCTATCGAATTTGTGAGTTTAATGGGTATGTTTGCATAGTGGAAAATTGTGTGGGATTAGTTTGGTTTATGCAGATTAAAAGGTATTGCTTTGGCGATTTATTGTTGTGGTCAATTAGGTTGCAAAATGATCATTTTAAGGCCAAAGCATTGTTGTATTTGTATTGTAGTTTGTGAACGTTCGGGCAATGCATCGGTTGTATTGTATAATTTGTATCGGTAGTTCTTTGTGAAAATTGAAGCCAAAAGTTGGCAATTAAGGTTAATAGGCAGTGGAATCATGTTACTAATTTACTTGAATAAGGATTAGTATCATGTAGGTGCTGGGATTAAATTTTTGACGTTGTTGAAGTACTGATTAGCTTATATTACTGATTGAATTCACATCTATAGAGCCTCAAGTATGTGGATCCATCCTTGTTTAATGCCGCAGGGTCTTGTCATGAATTGATAATCAGTATCATGTTTCTTGATTAGTTGATGGGCTTTTTTTATGAAGTGATTAGTTCATGTTTATTGATTTTACTAATTGAATGAGGAAATGTTGTACTTGTGCAAATCGTTAAACTGACAAAGCTTGCATCTTTTAATTATTTTGTTTTAATTGATTGTTTAACTTTTGGAAAATAGCACCTTTAAGAAGAAGGCACCAAAGGCCATTAAGGAGATCAGGAAGTTTGCTCAGAAGGCTATGGGTACAAAGGATGTGAGAGTGGATGTCAAGCTAAACAAGCACATCTGGAGCAGAGGAATCCGTAGTGTACCAAAGAGGATCAGAGTTCGTATTGCTCGCAGGAGGAATGATGACGAAGATGCCAAAGAAGAGCTCTATTCTCTTGTCACCGTCACAGAAATCCCACCAGAAGGATTGAAAGGTCTTGGCACCAAGGTCATTGAGGACGAGGATTAGTCTTTCTATTTATGTGTTAAACAATTTCCAATCACAGGATTAGAAATGTTAAAATGGCAGTTTTGAAAATGTCGAGTGCTTTCAGACTGATTTTTGTTTAACATTATTCTTACTATTATCATTATTCAGATAATATCTTTGCTGTTTAGATTTTCAGACAATTGTTTTATATGATAATTACTTGACCTTTCAATTTGCCTTCTGGGATGTAAAATGCTTCTACTAGGGGTGCCTTTTTCAAATTTGATTATGGACTTCAACTTAAAAGATTTGATTCATTTTGCCTTTTTACTTGCATGATCATCCGAAGATGAAAGGATGGTGATATTGATGCTATGGAAAATGTTCTGACTGGCAGCAGCCCTGATGGCAATGCTAAGTGCCACTACCATGAAAGGAATGTGTGTATGGTTGTAGGTTACATGTGAGCTAACATTGGAAGTTGGGTTTTGCAGTAAACAGAATTCTTTTTCTGGAAGATGAAAAACACAATTCTATTTGATGCTTTTCTTTGGATTTCTGTATAATCTAATGGAAAAGAAGAACAATCTAGCTTGTTTGTTTCTTGATGATCTGGAAAGTATCCTCAACTTGTCTTGTATTTGCATTCACCAACTGCAAAACAAGAGACCGCAAGTTCAGACAGACGCTAACAGGAGGTTAAAAATTGTAAATTTTACATTGAGAATCTTGAAAGCTAACCTCTAATTTGAGCTCTTCCATATTTGCAAACACTCTTGCGTACCCAAATCGAGATACCCTTTTCAAACTCCATTCAGGAATCTGTTCACCAGCCATGGATGGAGTTAGGAGCAAGTTTTTCTTAATAATTTGTACTTAAAGATGAGTTGATTTATCTTACATTGGAAGAGAAGTTGTCTAAACTGAAACCAGCCATGCCAATGACAGCATGCACTGGTGCTGTATAATTGTTGTGATCATAAGTGTCTATCCCATTTTGATCTTTCCTTGGAATTGTCAAGCATTTGTTTTTGTAAACAGAACAGCTTCTTTCATAATTATGAACGTGACCAAAAAGCGCCAAATCAACCTATACACAAGCATTGATTGATGTTAATCCCTACAACAATCCAATTAATTCATAACTTAGCCGTTAGCAGTTGTTGTTGAACCTGAACCAGACCAGAAAACCAGAGAAACTGATCGAACTAACATTATCTATCCGATGAAAACTGATTTCTATATAATTGCAGTAGATCATTTGTCAGTCCAGTCTGGTTCCAACAACATTGATAACTTGTCCAAGTAGCTCAGCAGCTAACCTTGTTCTGTAGCAACAATGGCTCCACATTATTGACGAACCTTCGATCAACACTTGAAAAATCAGATGAGTACATGGGTCTGTGTCTGCGGTTCATGCTCAGAATTGGAGAAACTTTAGCTTATTTTCAATAAAGAATGTAAATTAGTTCTGAAAGAAACCTTAGCTTACCCTGCAAAAACTAACCAAGGAGTTTTCTTTCTGTTAACTGATTCCATATCCTTTTTCATCCATTGATACTGTTAAAGATCAAAGTAGCATATCGTAGATAAGATTAGTTGCAACTTGCAGAAAGAATATTAATCAAAGTGAAGACTGAAATGCTACCTGCTCAGAATTTGTAGTCCAATCATGCTCGGTTGAAATGATAGTGAAATGAACACTTCCTTGCTCAATGGAGTACCAAGGTTTATCTTTCGCTGCAGTTGGCATTGGGAAATAGGTTTCATAAGCAACCCCACATTCTCCACCTGAGTCAGGGGTTATATATACAGATCCTGTACCTATATAGTCCCTGAAAACGAAAAACTGGGTCAGAGGACCAATTCTCGTCGACCCTTCTATCAGTTTCTAGTAAGTCAATGGAAGCATTATACATACCTTTCATGGTTTCCTATTGCCGTCATATAAGTCACCTTAGAAGCCAATGGGCTTATGAGGTGAAGGAAAAAGTCCCATTCAACTAAAAAACCTGTTGCATAGCTTATATCTCCAATGTGGAAGATTGAATCTACATTCCCAGTTCGCACCTCCTCAATCATTGCTTCAACCACTGATATTGACCCTGGTTGAATGTAGTGTTCAACTGAAGGATCTCGCGGCGCCTTTCCCATGTCTCCATAGGCAAGAAATATAACTTCATTTGATCCTCCGGCAGGTGGTGTCTTAAACTGTATTCGTTCACTCCATCCAACTGAGTCACTGGAAGTTAAAGTTTCATACTTATTTTACAATGTTCGACTCAACTGAATCAGATAATCGTTATTAAAACAGCTAATTTTGCAAAACGTGGTCTAAAAGTAATACCTTCCGTATCTGTAACTGAAGGTAGTTGAAGGCTTTAGACCTTTCATGACTGCAGAATGAATGTAGCCAGGATCATGCCATCCGAAATCCGTAGCCGGACTAGGAAGAGCAGAAGCTACAACAATCAATTTTAGAAACACACTTAATCATTACATGGCTATCCTAATAATAGGCTTTTAAACACAAAAATCTCACTTACTACACATATCTTTCTGGGAAAATGTAGTAATTTGGGAGGGTACGACTTTCCCAGTTGCAAACTGCACATACTGAATCTCATTGCTTCCACTAGTCCATGTTACTCTCATCTGCTCCAAAATTGAAACTTTAGACTAGAATGAAAAAGGAAAGGGAAAGGGGAAAAGAAGCTTACTGATGTTGCAGAAGAATCTATGGCGGAAATATGAGCATATAATGGATGGTTTGGATAGGCAAATTTGGTGGGAATACTAAGGTTGGCCAAAATGCAAGGAGTATCAAATCCACCGCCAAACAGAACAAATTGAATCTCAGTTCTGATATTAATGACATGAAAGTTTAAAGTAGCAGTGCATTCTTTCTTCTTGCATTTTAGATAGCCTGGATCATTGCTCACAAATTGTGCCTGCAAGTTCAAATAACCCAATAACTAAATAATGCTTAACAGTAAGATCCACAATCAAAATTTCAAGATAAATCATTTCGTAAACTAACTAACTAACTGTTTGTGTAACATTTACGGTTAACCGTTTCGAAATAACAATTGTCGTTTTGATCGGCTAAAATGTTAACCCCTTTACTTTTTTAATTTTTTTATAATCTGTATTAAGCAAATACAAACAATTAACAACTATTTATATAATTAACTAAAAAATTAATTTTGTTAAACACACGCTTACACTTTCATAAAATGCTATATAACCAGCTAATCGAATATTAAAAATTTGTTTTTTTTTATTATAAATTAAAATTACATTAATTGATAGGAACCAAATCTATAAATTGAAGAGGCAAAATTATAATAAATAACATTTTTATAAAATATTGTACCAAAAATATTGGCGAAATGACGTAAATATTTATAAAAACCCATAAGATGAATAAATAGAATTAGGAGTCAAAAAGGTCTGTAACTGTTTTATTAAGTTGCGTGCAGATTTTAAATTTCTTTTACGTCCACAATTATCAAAATACTTTAATTTTTTATTTTTATGGCAAAATATATATATATATATA
>CANUEY010098825.1:0-12010 GCA_948099555.1 Croton setiger
GTTTATGTCTTTCGACGATAAACGAACTTAAAACCACTCTTGTTTATCATTTTTAACTCATTTATAATCATCTCCCAAATCATATATTTCATGTAAATGCCATATATAATGTCATACTCTAATGCATTTAAACAAAAATGCGTAAAATGTGTGAAATGACGTTAAAAAGACGTATGCTTTTGGTCAAGGATGTCACAGTTGTGCATTGAATACTGGCAATTAAACAAGCTGATAATTAAGAACAAGTATCTATTACCTCGAATCGATGATTTGTTTGATTAGTTGAAAAGAGCATGTGTGTTTTTTAAGATCGATCTCAGGTCAAGAAACCACCAGGTACATATTAAAGAGGAAGACATTTCAAAGACTGCATGTAGGACACAACATAGTCATTACAAATTCCTAGTGATGCCATTCGGTCTTACTAATGCACTAGTAATATTCATGGATCTTATGAACCATGTGTTTCATCCATATCTGGATCAATTTATGGTGGTGTACATTGATGATATTCTAATATACTTGAAGGATAGAGCAGAGCATGACGAATGTTTGAAGTTGTATTACAAACTTTGAAAGATAAGTAGTTATATGCCAAGCTCAGTAATTGTGAGTTTTGGCTAGAATAAATGTCTTCCTTAGGATATGTAGTATTAGTAGAAGGCATCAGAGTGGATCCTCAAAAGATTAAAGCTATTGTAGATTAGAGACCACCCAAAAATGTCACAGAAGTCAGAAGTTTTCTAGGATTAGTTACTATAGGAGATTTGTAGAAGCATTCTCCATCATAGCAACACCATTGACCAAGTTATTGAAAGAAGAGGTTGGGTTGCAATGGAATGATAGATGTCAACAGAGTTTCAAATTATTGGAGAAGAAGTTGATAAAAGCACAAATATGACACAGCCTGTGTCAAAGATATTGTGATATATAGTTATGCCTCTTATATTGGGCTAAGATGTGTGATTGTACAGGAGAGAAAAGTGGTAGCATATGTATCCATGCAGTTAAAACCACATGAGCAGAATTATCCTACCATGATCTGAAACTTGCAGCTATAATTCTAACATTCAAAGTATGGAGGCATTATCTGTATGGTAAGAAGTGTTATATTTACATGGATCACCAGAGTTTGAAGTACTTACTGACACAGAAAGATCTTAACTCATGGCAACTGATGATGTTTGGTTTTTCCAAATTTGATTTTTATGCCAAAAGGTAGGTAATAAAAATTTTTTAGATGCGCGTCGCCGAACTAGTCAGTCTTCAAAGAAAGTTTTAGATCTCGCCAACTGATTTCGGGACACCAATTTTAATGTTCAAGAAAAATGACTCTGTTTTTTAATTTTAAAAGGTACTGGTTAAAGTTTTAGAGATTCCAGGTAAGGGGGTTGAGTACGACTATTTAAGTTTCACTTAAATTGCTGCCCGGTAAAAACCAGTCTCTTTGGTTTATTTAATTTCCAAATATTTAAGTTAATTTTTATTGAAAAATTCGTTGTGTGATTGACTAGCAATGTTCCTATGTAACAACCATACCTATATCTATACGTCATAAAACATGCCATTTTTTATAACATATCATCCATTTGAACAAACGACATATTGATAATGGAAAGCGATAAACCAAAAACATACATATCATTTAAACATATCAAACATTTTGTAACAACCTGACCTATAACCATTATTTCATAGAACATGTCATTTTTTTTTTACATTCTTAAGATGTAACATAAGAAAATCTATGCTTTAAGACTCCACAGTAATCAATCATATAGGTAACACCGAACCCGTAGGCATATTAACATATTAAAACTCTACATGTAATGCAATGACGTCCACCATGCATATGACATGCCATACATTATTTACTATATCAAAAATTCGTTTAATCATAGGCATTATTAATATATTACAAACCATATGACAAAAATCTACATGATAGGATGATTCTAATGATAAAATGCGAGAGAGATATCCTAAGCTTTAGCTGACCGACCCTGAGGAATGATGACGGAACTGATGCTGTCAGTTGCCCAAAGAGAACCTGGAATCATGTAAAAGCAATTTAATGAGTTGCTTACTCAATAAGTGCAAACAATAAAATATAAAAAAATCAATAATTCATAATTTCAGAATATTAAACAGAACCTGTCGAAGCAACTTATTTCATAGAATTCCTCTTATCCATAAGTCATAAATACTATACTCTGTGTTACCTTACATTTCCAAATATTAGTCAAAACATGATCATAAACAAGTGTAAACCACATCATATAAACCAAACACGTAATTTGGTTTATCATAACTTAGCAAAATATCACAATTCCAGAACATAATTCAGATAAACATAACTTATCAAAATAACATGATTCCAGATTATATTCATCATCTCATACCATAGCAATATCATAAGATGCATAATGACATGTCTTTCCTTTTTCTTTAGTTGTGATTTATCGACCAAGTGTTGCCCCGGGAATTTCACGGCATATCAGTAACCATAGCTGGCCAGCAAACCCGTAAGACCGGAATATCCTCGGTCAAAAGGGATCCGAGGATCAACCTTTATTATGCAGTTTTCACTAGATCATTCTGCATCGTATAGGACTCGTAGATCTCTCTGTAACATATAGGACCCCTAGGTCTTTCTATATCAAATCGGACCCATAGGTCTTTTCGTCAAATCATATAAAAACCGTAGGTTTCTCTCGTGAAATCGGCAAACATTGGCTACGATAATCACAACGGCCATGTTTAATTCCTGTGGAAATGCATTTATAAAACATACATTTCATATCGTCATGCTTCATATAATCATATGACCGGGCTTCAATACCGGTTAAAACAACATATATATCTCTAAAATGAGATCAAATAACTCAACTGGTCGGATTTCAGTACCGACTCAGGAACCACAAACATCGCAAGTCATATAACAGATATTTCCTATTGACCGGGCATAAGTACCGGTCCAAACAGATCAACATAAGCATATAACAGCAGTTTCATATATCACTAAAAAACTGGGCTTCAATACCAGTCTAAACAGTTCAATATAGCATACTTGACAATTTCACAAAGTTCAAATCAAACATATAAGTAAGTGGTTTTAGCACTTACCTCATTGTCGTGAACTTGGGTGGGCCTCGGGTTGCTTACCCCGCGCCGCTCGAGAACTCGATGCTCCAAAATCAGGCACCAAAAACAGAATTCACCAAAACGGCGTCGTTTTGGCTAGTCCGTAGCCCCCCTGCATTCCTCGCGCCCGCGCGTGCCTGGCACCCAAAACACACGCCTGTCGTGTCGTTTTGGGGCCTGCCTCAGCCCTTGTCTCCCGCAGCCTCCTGCCTAGAAAATCAGTCTCTCAAGCCTACTTCCCGATGACCGTACGTCCTCCTCCGGTGGCTTTCCGGCTAGCTACGACCACCATTCTCTTCCTCTACACACCCTCTAGCTAACCATCGGAGCTAAATTCCTAGAAACCCTCTAGATCAAAAGATACAAGTCCCCAAAGTTGGCTCTTCAACACTATTTACCCAAATTCCAGATTTTACCTATCTCTCAACCCAACTTCCAGCAAACTAAAATGACCAAACTCTGTAAAAACATACCCTCTATCATCCCATATATCCCAAACGCACACAAGCATCACCAAATGGAAGATATAATCCTCCAAAGTAGCAACCTTAGAACCCAGAATTTAACCCTGAATTTTGTTTCCTCTTTTCCAATGATTTCTAGCCCTTTTCTAACCAATCTAACACTTCAAATCACTTCATATGCAACCTAAAAACATTTCAAAACATTTGGATGGAAAGATTTACCTATGGTTCCCTATTTTTTTCTCTTCCTTTCTTCATTTCTTTTCTTCTTCACTTACCCAATGTGTACCACCTAATTCCCTACTATTCCAGCCCCTATTTCCAGCCTCCACCTCATTCCAAACACCACAGCAAATAGGCCAGCAGCTGCTTGGGTCAATTTGCAAACAAACTTATCTATTTTAGCCTTTAAACATAACTTACACTTAAGGTTTTCTTCTTCCTTTCTTCAAATCTTTCAACCTCACAAACTAGACTATAATTTCACTCTAGAACCTATTTTAAATACATTTTGGTGTCAAAATAATATGTAGAACACGTGTCTGAAGTTTTGTAAAAATCAGAATCCGAAAATTGGTCGTGGTCCGCTCGGTGCCCTAAACCGAGTCCGTAACCTCGACGATTTTTGCGTAACCAAAACCGTACGACGTCGTTGCAAATTTAGGATTCCAAAACTCTTTAAATCATGTTAATAAACATATATCAAAATATCAAAATCATTTGGTTTATATTTTACGCGATTTCGGCATTTTCCGATCGCGCGAGTCCAAGAACCCTAATTAGCTCCGTTTGTGTCTTTCAATGGAAAACGAGCCTATAAAATAGCTTGAAATTCTTATTCAAATCATATATTTCATGTTTAACATAATTATCAAATCAAATCATGATGCATTTTAATGAAAATGCACGTAATGCATGAAAATGACGTTGGAACAACGTAGGGTTTAGGTTCGGGGTGTGACACATTTATATATCGTAAATCAATTTAATAACTAAAATTAACATAATAACTCACAAGCCATAATTTACATATATCATTTGGTTAACAACACCTATTTACTAAAAAGACATAATAAACATAACATGTTATAATTTACATGCCAAAACATATAGTTATTCCTTATAAACCAAAATCTATATGCAATTATACACATAACGTGAGACGAGGGAGAGAGGCCTAGGTTCAGCTGTACTGACCTAAGCATAAGCTAGTGAAGTGCTAAACTTCACTTAAACTGCTGACCTAAAAATATAAATTCGATTTTGATGAGTCGCATATTCAGCAAGTGTAAATAGCAAATAAAGGAAATAGGTAATTTCATTTTACATAAACTTAGCAAAAATAGCACATTTATAAGTCATATTCATTATTTATATTCAAAACAATTTCATAAGATGCAATGTGACATGTTATTCCATTTTATTTCGTTATGATTCATCGACCAAGTGTTGCCCCGGGAATTTCACAGAGTAAGTATCCACAGTTGGCCAGTAACATATAGACCGGAATGATTCTTCGTTCGTTTCATATTCATATGGTGATCCGAAGATCAATCTGTAATATAATATGATGCGAAGGTCCATCCGTCAAATCATATAGAAACCTTAGGTTTCTTTCGTGAAATTTGCAAACACTGGTTACAACGATCACAACGGCCATATTTAAGTCTTGTGGAAATGCATTTACATAATAGATATTCCATATAACAACATTTCATATAATCCAATGACCGGTCTTTAGTATCGGTCCAAACAGCATATAGACCGGTCCAAACAGCATATATATCCATAAAAAATTCACAATATGTCAACTGGTCGGATTTCAGTACCGACTCAGTGATAAAAAACACAATTTCTCAATAATCAATAATTTCCAGTTGACCGGGCTTCAGTACCGATCTAAACAGTTCAATAATTACATAATCAAAGCAAATAAGTCAATTGATCGGGCTTCAGTACCGGTCCAAATAGTTCAATAATCATATAATATCAAATTCATATTGTGACACCCTAAACCCAAACCCTACATCGTTCCGACGTCATTACATGCATTACGTGCATTTTTAATTAAAATGCATTATCATTTGATATAGAATATGACATGAATATGAATTATATGATTCAGAAATATCAATACATGAAATAGAGATGTTAAATAAACTACTTTTTAAGTTCGATTACCATCGAAAGACATAAACGGAGCCAATTAGGGTTTTGGCTCGTGCAACCGAAAAATGTTGGAAACGCGCAAATTTTAAAGCAAATGATTTTGATATGATAATATGTGCTTATAAACATGATTTAAAGAGTTTTGGAACCCTAATTTTATGACGACATCGTACAGTTTCGGTTCCGCTAACGGAGTCGGATTAAAGCCCCAATCGAATCACGAATAATTTTCGGTATTCTGATTTTTACGAAACTTCAGACATGTGTTATATGTTTTATTTTGACACCAAAAACATTTTAAAATTGGTGCTGGGATTGAATTATTGGATGGAATGAGAGAAAGAATGAAAGAAAGTAAGTGAATTAAGAAAGCTTAAGGGTTAAGATTTGGAGAGGTGGAAATTAGGTAATTTAAAAAAAATTACAAGTAGCTGTTGTCCATGGTGGTTAGCTGGAGTGTTGTGCTGGCATTTTTGAAGAGGTAAAGAGGTGGAGAGGGCTGGAATTGAGAGAGAATAGAAGCAAAAACGAGAGAGAGAGAGAGAGAGAGAGAGAGAGAGAGAAAAAGAGAAAAAGAGAGAAAGAAAGAAAAGGAAAGAGAAAAGAGAAACAAGAAAGAGAACCTTGTTGTTGACGCTCGATTTTTGCCCAAAGGAAAATAACAAAAGAAGAATTGAATTAAATATTTTTCAATTAAATTTTATTTTTTTTAATTTTAATATACTTGAATGAATACTTTGTAATTAGAGTTTTGTGTTGATTTGTATTTGTATTTTAGTTTTAGGAAAAAATGAATGAGATAAAAAAATGAGAAGGAAAATTTTTTTTTTTTAGAAAAAAAAGAGGAGTGACAACAGGAAAAGAAGGAAAAAATAAAAAGGGCGAAAAAAGGGGAAAAAGGAAAGGAAAAGAAATTTAAAAGGAAAAAAGAAAAAGAAAATAAAGAAAAAGGAGAATTTGAAAAATTAAAAAAGAAGAGGAGAAATTGTGAAAGGAAAAGGTGAAATTGGGAAGAAAATAAAAGAAAAGGGTCTAATTAAGAGAAATTAGAAGTGAAGGGAAGGAATTGAAAGAGAAAAGAAGGGAAAATGACAGAATTGAAAGAAGGAGGAAAGAACAGAGGCCAAAATGGAATAAACAGAGAAAAAAGGGGAGGGCGCGTTAGGAAAGCTCAAAATGGCATCGTTTTACTAAGTGTGAAATGACGTTGTTTCACTAAAGCAGAAGGCAAAAAAAATAAGTGAAACGCAGCACCTCAAGTCGGAATGACGCCGTTTTATTGTTCAATAAAACAAAAAAAAAGAAGCAGAAGAATGAAACGCTGGGAACGAAACAGAAAGAATGAGAAGAAGGAGTCGGAGGCAATAACGAAGAAGAAGGACAGGAGATAGAGTTGTGGTTGGAACTGAAACCGAAGATGAAAAAGAAAAGGGACCACACCGGAAAAGAAGGGGAAGAGTCCGAGAAAGAGAGGGCCAGCTGAGACAGAAGGAAAACATGAAGAGGCGGGACTTTCTGGAGCCTATAACAGAAGAAGGACGCCAGAAAAGGGGTTTCCAAAAACCAGAACTGAAAAAAAAAAACAGTACGCTCCCCTTGTTCCAATTGCTCGAATCTGCAATTCTAGGGTTAGTAGTCAATTGAAGAATTAAGGTTTATCCTTTCTGTTTTTCGAAATCAGAAAGTGAATTAGGGTTTATTTTTTGTAATGTTTCTGTTGTTTCGTGGGACTTTGTAAACAAGGCATTGATTTTGTAAAGAACTTGCAGAAAACACCTATTGGATTAGAATCAAAAAGCAGTCTAAGGTATTTTTATTTTATTTCCATATTCCAGTTCATTTTATTTTCTTTGTTTAAAAATGTTTGGTTTTGTTTGGAGTTTAATTGATTGTGTGAGTAAATTCTGGCCTGATTTCTGTGTTAATTCATGTTGAATTCTTCTGTTCCCATGCCCTGTTTTCTGTGGTCCTTCTGTAAATAAACATGTTTGGTTGTAGTCTGTTAGGGATAACTACAATCGAGTCTTTGGTTCTTGTTTAGTCAATGGTTAGTTTAGTTTTTGTTCCTGGAGTTACTTCAATTTCTGTTGGCAATTAAGCTTGCAAATGCCTATTTCTATATCTATGTTGTCATACTTCCAGTTTAACCATAGTCTGCATACTAATTCTAGTCGCATCCCTTATTCATGTTCTGATTTCAGTTTAAATATGTTGTTTATTGCTTAGTTCGAACTATTGATAGTCTATGAACACTTACCGGAAGCCCTTCGAGCTGCCGGGCCGGTCCGCGAGGGAGTCAGTTGGCCAGGGATGTTCACTCGGGGTGAAATGTGTGTGTTTGTAGAGTCGCCACTTAATTTATTTTGTTAAAGGGGAAAAATTAAGAAAGAACCCCTAGTGACTCCGTTTTGTGATTAACCTATTTCTAGGCTAATCGCCCCAATGGATGAAATGCACTAGTCTTCGAACCCGAGGTGGATTCGGAGGTTATGTCATGCATTCATATCCATCATTCTTTCTCCTAAATGTATTACAATGCAGGAATGAAGATTTGGAAAGGATCATTAGGAGATGAGAGGCCTGCTATTCGAAGTCATATTTCGAATATGCCTATATACTCTCGTTTTAATAAGAGATCAATAGTTCGAATTGCCTATTTAAAGGCGTGATAGAGGGGGTGTATGCATGTATGCATGCTATAAGTGTGTGAAGGTGTATTTAGGCCTTTTGGCCAAAAAAGGAGTTTATCGACGTCCGTGGTCAAATGGGGAGTTTATCGACATCCGTGGTAGAAAAGGGAGTTTATCGACGTCCGTGGTCGAAAATTGTGTAATGTAGGCCTAGTGGCCGAAAAAGGAGTTTTATGACTTCCGCGGTCAAAAGTGTGCTTTTTTTTTTTATATCTCTGCCGAGGGAGGTTGATTTTTAGGCCTTTTGGCCAAAATATGCTTTTTGTGTTTTTTCCGCTGGGGGGAAGGGTTTTATTAGGCCTTGGGGCCAAAAATGTGATTTTTGGATGGCGCTACAGTCAAAAGACTTGTTATTTATGCTTTGTAGCCAAAAGAAGTGATTTTTGTATGCGCTGTGGCCAAAAGACTTAATTTAGTGCGGCACTGCGGCTAAAAAGTGTGATTTTTTAGGCGTTGTAGTCAAAAGGTTTGATTTAAAATGGCGCTGTGGCTGAAAGATCGATTTAAATGGCATTGAGGCTAAAACAAGTGATTTGGAGTGGTATAGTAACCAAAAAGTGTGATTATGTAATGCAGATGTCATGTATGTGTGAACCCTTACCGGAGGTTGGTGCCCTTCCGAGCCGCTGGGCCGATCCGCGAGGGAAGTCGGTTGGCCGGGGATGTTCACTCGGGGTGAAATGTTTGTGTGCAGAGTCGCCACTTAATTTATTTTATTGAAGGGGAAAAATTAAGAAAGAACCCCTTAGTGACTCCGTTTTGTGATTAACCTATTTCTAGGTTAATCGCCCTAATGAATGAGATGCACTAGTCTTCGAACCCGAGGTGGATTCAGAGGTCATGTCATGCATTCATATCAAATGTTTCTTCTCCTAAATGAATGTTATACAGGAATGATGATTTGGACGAAATGATCGGGAGTGGGGAAACCTGCTATTCGAGGTTATATCTTGAATATGCCTACATACTCTCTTTTAAATTAGTGATCAAGGTCAATGTAGTTCGAATTCGTCTATTTAAAGGCGGTGGAGGCGGAGTATGCATGTATGCATGCTATGAGTGTGTGAAAGGTGCATTTAGGCCTAGGGGCCAAAAAGGGAGTTTATCGACGTCCGTGGTCGAAATGTAGGCCAAGTGGCCGAAAAGGAGTGTATCGACTTCCATGGTTGAAAAAGGATTTTATTGACATCTGTGGTAAAAAATGGAGTTTATCGACGTCCGTGGTCGAAAAGTGTGAAATTTAGGCCTAGTGGCCAAAAAAGGAGTTTTATGGCTTCCGAGGTCAAAATTGTGTTTTTGTTGGTCTAAGGACCGAAAAAAAGGAGTTTTATGACTTCCGTGGTAAAAAATGTGATTTTGTTGGTCTAGGGAGCTAAAAAGGAGTTTTATTACTTCCGTGGTCAAAAGTGTGATTTTGTTTGGATTTTCGCTGGGGAATATTGATTTTTAGGCCTTTTGGCCAAAAGTGTGTTTTTGTCTATTTTCGCTGGGGAAAAAGGGGTTTGTTAGCCCTTGGGGCCAAAATATGATTTTTGGTGTGGCGCGGCGGTCAAAAATGTGTTTGTTTAGGCATTAGAGCCAAAAAGGTGATTTAGCGGCACTATGGCCGAAAGTCTTAATTTTGGTGGCGCGGCGGCCAAACTGAGTGATTATAATATTTTGCCAAAACGTGTATGCATGAGATGCAAATTTCATGTATGCATGATGCAGGATGCAATATGAGAGAATTAAATCAAACAGAAAGAGTTTCGGAGTATACCTGTGGCAGTTGACGTCCGCTCCTCAGCTTCAGCTTGATTTGGACTTATTTTTATATGATTAAAGTATACAAATGCAATCAAAGAGATGCAATGCAGAAAGCAGTAAAGAATTGCCTTTGAGATGAAGAATCACCGTAGGCAAGAAGGGAGAAGAGAGCGACTGTCAACACAGCTCAAGGTCGGAGTTTGGCCGCGCGGGGAAGACCCACGTTTTTTGGGATTTTTCCTATAAATAGGGGGGAAGCTTTCATTTTCACTCATCCCTCCTAAGTTTCTCTTCTTCTCTCTAGGTTTCTCTTTCTCTCTCTAAAATTTTTCTTTCTTTGACTTCTCGCAGAGGTTCTTTTTCTCAATATGTTTGAAGAGTCTAGGGGTAGTGAAATTTTTCGGTCTTTGGACATCGAGAATGCCGAGCTTTTGGCGAATCCCGAGACCCATGTTTCGTACACCGGAGATTATGCTCGGGTAAGCCTTCCGTTTTTTTTTAAGGAGTGGTCTTATCATTTTCAGGATCATTTTATCAAAATTTCCGCTGCTGAACCTTCCATGGCTGTCATCCCGGCGGATATACTCAGTCCCGACAATCCTGTGGGTGCTATCATATGTCCATCAGGGTTACATAACCTGAAGTTCATAGAGACTGCCAGGCTTACCAACAAGGACTCGCTGTGTGCTCTAGCTGAGCGATGGTGGGATACTACAAATACATTCTACTTTTCTTTTGGTAAAGATGACCATGACTCCCATTGATTTCTCCGTGATTACCGGTATTCCCTTCGGTAATCGGTGCATTGAGTTGTATGACGACTGGCGGTTTGACATTCCATCAAACCGCATGATTGAGTTGATTGGCATAAACCTGCCCCGTGATGTTGCGATAGGTTCATCTGCTCCAATTCTTGCAGTGCCGAGGCATTGGTTGACCTCGCAAGCTTCTCGTGTGTATGCTGGATACCGCAATCATGCTCTGACACCTTCGCAAGTGGCTAGGTTTACTCTTTTGCTGATTTTTGCTGCAACTTTTTGGGTGAATAGGAAAGACCGATTCAACCTATCCATCTCAAATAGCTTAAAGGATATGTCACAGCTTTCAGAATATGATTGGGCTGGCGCCATTCTGGGCCGCATGTATGATGAGATATGTCACCTTAGTCGTCGACGGGGCGCTTTAGGAGGCACATACTATTTTTGGGAGGTAACTATAAGGAATAGCTCATTTCCCTCTTTTCTCTCTCTTCTTTTGTCATTATTATGGTTCTCATCATTGTTTGTCTTTGTTATGAAGACCTGGGCTTATAAGTACTTTCCTTTTGTTCGACTCAAAGATTTGGGTCCAAACCTACATTCGAACCCAGCAGCCTGGAGATGGTATAGATCACAGCTTCGTGTTTCACGGACCTTGAAATCGTTGAAGGAGCTATGTTCTGAGTTTGATGTTAAGAGCACAGTGAGTCAGACTTCTTGTACTGTAAGTTTTTCTTTTTCTGTTTTTCTTCATTCATTCTTTCCTTATGTTGACGCTTGATTTTTGGCCCCTAAAATCTTAAAGAAAAATATTTAAATTTAAAATATATTTGTTTTAGTTCTAATTTTAATTTCTTTTTATTTTTGAAAAATTAAAAATATATATTAAAAAAAAAGAAGAAAAAAATAATTAATTTAAAAAAGGGGAAGAAAAAGAGGAAAAATGAATAAAATTGAAGAAAAGGGTTTAATTGAAGAAAAAGAAAAGAAAGAGGTGAAATTGAAAGTTAAAATTGGGAAGGAAGGATATAATTGAATA